>KN882505.1:84429-98592 GCA_000934455.1 Apostichopus parvimensis | reverse complement strand
TATTCGACTTCTGTGAATCTCAGATCGTTCTACTGTTGATCTTAAATGGAAATGAACATCACGTATTAAGTCACTCAGTGTGCTATAATCAACGTTCTCCAGTCCGGAAAGAATCAAAACTACAGTATGAAATATATCCCGAAAGAAATGAGGGCGGTATGGAAGAACTTAGCATGCATAGACTCCGGATATGTGACCTGATTAATTCACTTTGGCGACGGCTTTGAGTATACAACGTTTCTGTATGCTGCCATGTTGGACGAATCTAACCGTAATATCAGTCATTGCCGACTTTGCAATCCCCCCTCCCCCCTACACACAATATCGCAAGGTCGGTAAGAGTGACTACATAGTAATCCATTTCGGGAAACCAAAAAGCAATAACCTCAACCTGTCGGCGCTAGTTTAATTTGATTAATTTGCCCATATTTTGTGAACAGATATAATCTCCTAATTAATACCTCCACAATAATAATCATTCTTAAAATTCTAAAAAATATTCTTTCTTTTATATATAAAGACAATACAATGGCAGTATTGCTGTGGTAGAGAAGTTCTTGGATCTGAGAACATCTCTTTATACCAAGAGAGTTTCCATAATGGGCGGCTCGTGTACCAAATCCGGCACTCGAAAGATTTCAATCTGGTATTAAAAAAACAAAAAATCCAATCCTGAACTAATCTGGTATGCGAACGTTTCTGGTCTTAGTTTTGAGCACTCTATACCGGCCTACATATCGCAAATAACGCAATTTAGGTAAAACTTGTTGACTTTGTTCTCTGGCCCTTTGTTCCGAACCAAAATTGTTATTTTGTAGAACCTCGTAGAAAATTAATTGAGTAACCATATATACTCTAATCCGTCTGTGCATGTGTGAATTGCCTTTCAGCGAAAGAAGGTATCGTCGACTTCCTTATCTTTGATACAGGCTATACAGGTTTGAAAAGTCTAGAATTGATACTATAATAGAGCGACCTTCACGTTATATTGCTCAAATTGCCAAAATAGAATGATTATCTTTTTAAATTTTTACTTCAGATGGTAGATGTATAGCATTTTGCAAACATGATGAACTATAACAAGACTTAAACATTAAAACCATATTGTTGACACTTTCATATTTAACAACGCTTTTGCTTACAACTATGATAATATAATATCACAAATTGAAACAAAATGACAAGCATCCCATTATCTTTCTCTTTGCTCTTAGTACGACTTTAAAAACGTCTGCGAAAAGTGAATTGGATATTTGCTCAGTCACATAGGACATAATATTCACACCCCCCCCCCCCCAACAAACCCCCCCCCCCCCAACAAAAAAAATTGTACGATTGATTTAAAAAATGATACTTAGGTATTCCTTAAAGGTCATCAGTATTGGCCCCAACTTTGCTTCAAAAAGGTAGAAGTTTTCCACAAATTATTTCCCAGAAATTGAGGCGTGTTAATCAATAGACGAATGAGATAATTCACAGTGTGGATAGGTAAGCTTTCAAAATGGCAGTTAAGCAAAATGTTTGAAATTAGAGCGTAGGTGATGATAATGTGACTTCTACCATATTTGTTGACCTTTAAGGCATTATTTGAAGAATGACGAAAAAGTACGACGTATTTTAATCTAGAAAATATTACACACTTACCGTTTGAAGGACCGCGAACAATTTGCAGAAGAAATTCCCAAAATGCCACACGCGCCAAAAGAAGATGTAGGCCATAACGGGCACACACATGAACGTGTAAACTATATCACTGAGGGCGACGTTCATGATGTAAAAATTGGTCACGCTATTGCGCATGGCACGAAACCGAAGAACAATAAAGATCACGAGGGAGTTACCAGTGGCTGACATCAGTATAATGAGGATAAATATGGCGAAGACGGTAGAGTAGAATGGTCCTACTGGTCCAAATTCTTGATAGTCTGAGTAATCCGAGTATTGTGGCGTGACACCATCATCACCTGACAGGACCATCTTGCTGACCCCTTCGGAGGTGTTCATGTTGTCTCTTATAACCTCTTCTTGACTCGGAATCTCGTATAGACCTTGATTTAGTCTTCTGTAGGCAAAGATGAAGATTAAAAAAAAATGTCAATCACGATGCTTATTAAATTGAAGTATCATCATTTGAGAATACCATATAGTTGACTTTATGAACAATTATGGATTGATTGACCAATCGTGACTCTACCTCCTTTTGTATTTTCAAGAGACAACTTAAAACATTTCTGTTTGATTCCTAGTTTTTTTTGTTTGTTTCTTCCCCTTGGTTTCCTTTGTCTCTTTCCTACTTTGTAAAGCGCTTTGAAACGGTGTATTAAGCGCTATATAAATGTAATTTATTATTATTATTATTATTATTATTATTATTATTATTATTATTATTATTATTATTATTATTATTATTATTATTATTATTATTATTATTATTATTATTATTATTATTGAAGTATGAAGTAAGTATAGGCCTTATAGTAACACAAACGATATCAACTGCAAGTATCATGCAGTGGTTTTGATTTTCCGAGACAATTCTCCAAAACTGAACAAGACTTTATCTTAGCTATTACAATACACATATTTATCTTTCATATACCCTAAAGATGAAAGATAGTTGGGTGTGTGCCTTCTTCAAGTTACACTATAGCTCCTTGGAATATAGCCTACAAATTTATTTTGAAGAGTCTCTCTGCAAATTAGGCAATTCTGCATACACAATGTTTCAAAAGGATTCTTTTATAATTCCCTCTCAGTTTAAATGGTGATAAGCACAGCGTTCACCTTTAACTAATTCTTGATGGGGTAAAATGGCAGTCGTTTATATTTCAATCACTAAGCACTGTCTAATCATACTTTATGACACATTTCTCGACTTGATATCAATCCAAGCTGAAACAAAACAAAATATTCATAAAATCTCGACAGGCTATTCAACAGTTTCGCGTTGACTAAAAGGTGAAGTGACGATGGCAATATAACATTTATTTTTTACTGAAAGAAGTCTCTTTTTTTTATTTCATTATGTATCCTGACTGCGCGCGTAAAGCAACTTTAATTACCCCCTCTCCCTCTCAGAGTTCCAACTCATTCAGTGAAGGTAAAAAAATGCATGAAAAATAACAGATTTCATTTTGGACAAATATCCATATTTTTTTTATTTCATCATTTTTGAAGCAACCAGTTGTTTTTCATAGCCAGGTAAATCAAAAGTAATCAATTTTGAAAATGATTTCTAATTTTTCACTGTTTTCTCACTATTTTTTTGGTTTTATTTTAGTTTTTGTACTTTCAAACTTATTTGATTAATATAATTACTTACGCTCTTCTTAAAGTCTGAGCGAATCAAACCACACGTGACTGATTGTGTAAATTATTTACTGGTGCGAATGCATGTCGTCTATGAACAGACCCTTCATTCCCCCAAGATACTTTATAATATACATATGTGTGCTTCTAACTGATAACAATTGTTTAGTGTTCTTTAAATATAAGTACATCCGTACAGGGAGTTGGTGGCGCTAACTACTCCCTGATCTCTCCGAGTAACACCTGTACCCAGTACTCTATCTCTGATGATGTTGTCTCTTTAACGTTCGATCAGTAGTATGGGGTTTACGTAGTCTATTTGTCGAAAGCTTACCGTACCACAGAGAATTGCTCATCACAGATAATCCATATCAACCCAGGCGCGTAGCCAGGAATTTGCCAAGGGAGGGGCGAAACTGTAGATTCGGCATTGCAACTATCTAAGCGGAGCGCCACCATGATTGGCGCGAAGCGTACAAGAAAATTTTGGCTGAAAATGCCTCCCAGATCGCTGGACATGGCACTTCCCTGGCCTTGTAAGTTGCATCTTAGCATTTTCTCTTTTGAAAATACTAGCGATATCATAAAAACATTAAAAAAAAAATATATGCTCAAGGGGGGGGGGCGGCTGCCCCCTTCGCCCCCCCCCTTGGCTACGCGCCTGTATCAACCCTTTCAATTAGGCCTACACCTTTAAAAAAAGTCATCCAAGATAGATCCTATTTGCAAGAGAACTCGATCTACTCTCATAACCCCAGTCCCAACCGTGTAATCGTGGCAGTATTAGCTCACGTGATGTATCTTGAGTTCCTTCGAAATGGAATAGAAATGCACATGCTCTTCGGTCGGCGAGTTAGCCTACTGTGTACTGCAGTATATCTGAAAACAGCCGATACCACACGTGATCTTGGCTAAAGCACCGACGGAGGTGCCCAATCATGTATACAACTCATTTGTTATAAGGAGAGGTTAAAGATAATATAATTAATGGATAGTAATGGATAGTGTATGCCCTATATTCGATGGTGGTAAAGTTTGAAACAATATTACAACATATTGAAGACATATTTTATGTTTGTTTTGTTGTTTTGCTTACACCCAAGTAAATATATCCACTCGTGACTTTATTGTCCTTACTTTTTTTGCTGACCGACTTATATCACGTGCCTGTTTACATATCCAATAACAATTGAGAAGGCGAACTATCCCTGCGTAGCTATGAATATTCATGAGGGATGAAACTATGCCAGGTGTTACGTTTCGACGAATGAATTACCAAAGAGACCTTCATCTGAAATTTAAATCGGAAGCAAATGCAAACTCACGCTCTTCAAAGTTTCGATGAAAATGGAGATGCATTTTACAACCAGAAACTTGTTGAATTTTTTCCCGCGTAAACGTTATAAACATAAATATAAAAATGATCGCAGTCATTAGGGATAGTATGATCATATTTTTCTGACACTTGAATGTACATTTGTTTTCATGATTCATGCATGCTATGTCATCGGTACGAGCCACTTCAAAAAATATCAATACAATGTATCGATGCAGATTTCAAGCCGAGATGCAGTTTGAGAAAAAGGTTGAAGTTTTTCCCAACCAAGTTCCTTCTCCATTCTCATAAATAGATAGTCAGATTATAACATATATGCTGTTTGTACTATAACATTTGTAGCCTAACACTGTTATTTTATTGAAAGTTTCGTAGGTCTCTGCAGCTTGTTGATACTATCATGTACTCACCGTTCAGAGACATGTAAGTATAATATATCAATTCTCACCAAGAATATAGTGAAACTGGGTCATGACTATGCCAAGGCCGCAACAGTTTGCAAAGGAAATAGTAAATTGCTTCACAATCATTTTTGTTTTAACACAAATTGTCTCGGATGAGAATAGGCCTACCATTCGTAACTCACCGATGAAGGAATATGGATATGTAATTAAACAGTTGCAAACACCAAGAGTTCTTTCTCTCTAAGATTGATGGAACTCTTATTTGTTTTAGCTATTTCATGGCCTGGTCAATATGACACAAAGTGGCACATCCAACAGACTAAAAAATAGAGGTTAAATTAGTTCGATGTATCACATGACAAAGATTGTCAATCTTGTTTAATATTTTGATAGTTAAAAGTATGGTATCATACAAACATCAAAGCTTGATAATTTTGGTCTTGCTAAAGGTAGGGGGGGGGGGGGGGGAGGGTCGTAGTAAAAGAAAAACTGTGCTCCGTCTGTTAACAGGTTAATTCTTGGGCCTGTCAACAGATTTTATATAGAAAACCGGTTTTACTGCTTATCTCCACTGGAAATTTTCAAATAGTTCCAAAATGAAATGTCGGTAATGAAATAGTTAAGTGGTGTCAGAATACAGTACTTTTTTCCATTCAGAGCTTTCCCGGACCTGTTGCAAACATTGACCTAATAATTATTCTTCATAGCTGGGTTGTGGGGCATCTATAAACCCTACTATTTCGTTGATCTTAATCTGTTAATACGAGATGTTACTGTATCTATATAGTATTAGTACTGCATATCATGTTAAACCTGTCACACACTGGACGTAGCCTATAAACTAGGCTACTAAAAGAGGTATAAGGTAGCAGTTTAGATAAATCACTTAAATCAATCAAGTTCTCGCAATATGAACTAAAAACCAGCGCAATGGGTCAATTAGGGGGTTAGGAAAATATGAGATAACCAAACCTGGTTCTCAAAGTCCCTGTTACAATCCAACGCAAAATGCAACCTATTTTAGAATTGAGAGGTCTTTAACACAGCATAATTATAATCTACGACATTGAGAGACATTCCAATATGTACATTATATTATGTAAGCTAAAAACATCGGCCATTAGCTTAAAAGTTCTTAAAGTAAATGAAGGAGGATTACGATGGATTTGTGACCTTGGCAATCGGCTTACCTATACTCTATGTTACGTTTTTTAATCATTCACTTGAATGTACACTGCTAATATTCACCATAACAGTATAATCCCGGTTTATATGAGTGTTGTTGTATCTTAGATTCACTAGCCTCAGACATTGCTCTTGTTCCCTAGAACGAAAGAACGAAAGAAAGGAAAAAAGCTGCATTTCTGAATCATTAATCAACCCATAACAAGATGAAGTGGACCGTAATGGTATTCATCCCTTGTTCTCCCGAAGCGAATGTTTAGTGCTTTTTGGTTTATTTTACGTATTCTTGCGGTTTGTTAAATAGCAATAGCCATAGCCATAGTCAAATCCAGGAGGCAAAACTTCCGGAATAATTAATCAAACTACTTCGGAATCTTCGCACGAAAGAGCAAATACCTCAAAGAATGAAATTAAAGCTGTAGTATTTTGTCTTGGGCTTGTAACTTGCGTCATTCTGACTAATCCATGGATTATTCAATGATATCCATACAGGCTAATCCTTCAATTAGTAAGCTAAGATAGCAACATAGATTGTATACAATCTTAATTGTGTACGATTTTCATTATGTAGGCTACGTCAATTATTATTTAATACAAGGGAGAATCAGTTTGGCATCTCACACACATTAATTTAATGTGTTAAAGTGTCATGTCGAAAAGCAGGTTTTTGTTTTAACTAATTTCCTCCCTCTAGATGGTGAACTTGTGCGTGAACTTAAGTAACGTATAATGCTTCTCAGGTTTAAAATTAGGCCTGATGGAAGAGTTGAGGGCAGGGACATTCCGAAGCGCGGGGTCAATTATACGGGGTCATGGGAAACATGGGGTGTGGAAGATATGAGGTTAAATAATAAACTATATTGGATAACTATTACATGAAAGAATTAGTTGGTATATGAGAATACATTAGAAAGAAATATCGCAGAGTAGTTTTTACCAGAGATATTTTTCTTCAATTGGTTATGAATGGGTTATATTATTGTGTTTAAGGTTAAATTCAGTTTCGGCCTTCCTCCTAGATTTAAATCAGCCAATTGGGACATTTTTCTAATGTTAATACCTCTCTAATCTGTCCTCTCACATCATGCTCCGAAGCACTCGTATTGACAGTATGAACAGTTCCTAACCTTTTATCTGATAGAAACATGATATTCATACTGATAATACTGAGAATAGAAGTGCTTTGAATCAGGACATGACATTACAGTAAGAAAAAAATGTCCCAACTGGGTGCGTCAAACAAATGTTATCAGTTTTAAGTAATTGACCATAAGATACATCCCAAGTGATGGGTGGTTGAAACATATGATTAGCCGTTACCGGTATATCAGCCTGAGAGCTAGGCTTACAAAATGGCCTATTATTCCGTGCAAGAAATTAAACTTTGTTGGTATATATAATAATTCAGGCAGAACGATACTGTGGTTTGCTGTATCTTGTTTAATGATTGTAAAAGACTGTATAGAATTAACCAACAAGTTTATTCTGTTAGGTATAAATGTTGAATAAATTCGAAATATAAGAGGCACTAAACTCTACTGATATTTTTGTTCTTATCAGATGTCCCCGAAATAAAGTGGAAAAACTACGAATTTGTGCTTTAAAAGAATGTTGAGACAGACTGAAGGAAAGTTAGTCATAGCTTTTAAAAAACAAACTTATAATCTAAGCATCCTTCATGTGAATATTTACTTCAATTTCTAAATGTAATTTCCATGATATGTTCACGTTGCACCGTTTTGTATATCAACAGTGAACTTGTGGCAAACAGGATTGGTGTGTAATAGAGCAGTAATAACAGTATAGGAGTATCTTGCTAATTTAATTTGTGCTTTATTGTTTATCTTGGATCAGGTATCACTAAAACTTTCATTACAGTGGTAGTATTCATATGCTGATGTATCTACTTCTAAAGTAGACAAAATGGATTCAAATTTTGACGAAAATGAAAACAATGTTTTTTTTTTTACTAATGAATCTATGACATAAAAGCTTCCTTACATCAAATAATTACCGTGTTGTTTTTTTTTACTAATGAATCTATGACATAAAAGCTTTCTTACATCAAGTAATTAGCGTTTCTTTTCTTTCGTGACAAAACGAATACAATTCATATTATCATATTTCCAAAGCGACACGTTGGAAAATGTATGAAAATGTCACCAGGATGCTTGATTAGACCATATTCCTCATTTTCAAGTCAACTATGTATCCTTTTAATTAAGCATATACAAGAAGGACGGTCTCGATATTATAGACATACAGCTGTACAGGGTGGCTTGTAATAAATTATTCATTTTGTTTTAGGAATCCATTATCGCTTATTATTAATTACAAAAATTGTCATGAAAGATAAAAATAAATTGGAATTTGAAAGTTCATTAATAATTAATACTATATTTCTACATTTCTATAACTTTAAATCTACCCCTCATTCTACAACCCCCCCCCCCCCACCCTCCAACCATGATCAAGAGTCGCCTTAACACTTCATATATATTTCAAAAGCTTAATTTGTTGAGATATCAGGTATTCTAGCCTACGCCGTTGCTTGTCACCAGTTTAATTAAAATTCTACTTTTTGTTTCCTTGCATAAGATGTGACATAGTTTGCTTCTGGTGTTTAAGTGCTGTGATGCCATCTCGTGTAATATGACTACAAATCACGAACTAGCTATTCGAGTATGCATCCGGTATTTTATTTTACCTCCTTTCATGTATCTTGATATTATATCATTTTACAATGGAATTCCTAGTTGTGTTCCTTAGTTACATCCGAAAATACTAGTTTTAGGTCTGTATACAAAAGAAGACACTAGCAAATGATTGTAACAGTGCCGCGTGCGTCTGTGTAACGGTACCTGCGTAATGCATGATATATATATATATATATATACACAACATTTTACACGTGAAAGCAGTAGCATATGTCTGAAAAGTTAACACGCTGCTTTTATCTATAAACACTAGATCCCCCCTCCCTTCCCCCTGGCCACCTCTCATCCATTACCTCAATTTTCATCTCATACCAATACACTCCATGTATCCGCGCCTGCGCAAATGCCCCCACTCATTTCTCCAAATCTCCTATCACGATGTGTATTAACGTAAATAGGTGATGTCACACATGTACTATTTCAACAGCGAATATGTATTGCTGGAACGATTTACCAAGTAATATTATAAAGATTTCAACCCGTGGATTCTTTTAAACGTATTTTAAATCACACCTGTTTGAAAAGTTTTAACTTGCTTCCTTTGCTTCAACGTCTATTATTTTTTTTTTTTCGTGTCACACGCGGATCCAGGGGGGGCCCGGGGGGCCCGGGCCCCCCCCTTTTTGAAAATCCTGAATTTTTTTTTACCGCGTTCGAGGGAAAGGCCCCCATGCGTGATGAAAAAATTAAAAGAAAGAAAATCATATGGAGTCTCGAAGTGTGAAAATTATTTGTATACAAAAATGTAGGTGTTGGGTAGGGTAGGGTGAGCCGTACGGCACTTTGGAAATTTCAGGAAATACCGAGCCGATTCGGGAAATTTTGGATTCCATTTCGGGAAAAACAAATTTTGAGTGTGGAAGCACTGAGCACGATGCACTTTTAACGTACGTTCGCGGCAGTCCGGATCAGTGGCGTCGTGCCCATTGGGGCCCGGGGGGGGAACAGGCCCCCCCCCCCAATTTTGTCAAAGGTGTCATAAAATTTTGTCATAATTTAAAAAAAAAGTGTTTTCGAACAGTGTCAGCAACTGAATTTCTTGTAGGGCCTACGAGGAATGGGGCTTCTGTAAACTGCTTGGTCAATGGTTGTAAATTGTTGGTATTCAGTCAATCGAAACAGTTAAATAATTACTGGTTGATAACTAATGAACCAAATGTGCCATCAACGCTGCCATCGTTGAACAATATTAAATATACATAGTCCCAGAGTAAGTGTTACCCGTTACCTTTGCCAAAGTCAGTCAATTTTCCATGAAAAAATGGCAAATTTTTTAATTGTTTTCTAAGCCTGTAACAAAGTTCGGAAAGTTAAGATAAATGTAGTGAACAGAGATTATGTGACTCCATGTGAACTTCTTCTTAAGCTATGCAATCAGTTCGCTAAAAGGTCCACCAGGATAAATTTTCCTCATGATCTGATAGGTAGTTTTGAAAAAAATGAATAATAATAACAGCATAGCTTTTTCTTTACTCAGTCACCACTTCTCACGGGCATGGGCGGCGATCATGGATCAGCCAACACAAAAATGATTCGATTTCTTAAATTTTGGGCGCTTCTGGGAGACGAGGGATTGGTAAACTGAGGAATAAATGGCGATCACTTCCTTCGAGAATATTTCACAAAATAAAAAATTGCCGGAAATTTTGATCAATTTTAGGGGTGTTGCTTACTGCCATAAAGCACGGGAAGTGCCGTTTCCTGCAATCTGAGGGGTCTGCCAGACGAAAAATTTTCTTGTACGCTGCGCGCCAACCCGTGGTGGCGCTCCGCTTAGATAGTCATCACCTGCTCACGGGCCCCCCCAAAATTTATTTTCGCACGACGCCCCTGGTCCGGATCCAGTAAGCACGAAGCTAGCAGAGAGGGAAACGACTCGCAACTAGCTCGAAATTGCAAATATATGCCCGGCAAACCATGAATACATGATTTATTGGAAATAAATTTTACTCCAAACTTTCACGAAAAGTAGCACCAGATTGCACCGAGGACCTCCATATTTTGTGAAATTTTCCAAAGGGGAGGGGGGCACCCACTCCCCTTAGACCCCTCCCCCAGGACGACGATTAGGCATTTCCCATCTGGGCCCCCCCTTCGGCGAAATCCTGGATCCGCCACTGGTGTGTATTTTGTTCATCTTCTTACTGTGGTAAAACGCATTCAAATATTTTTGTAATGGTAAATGCGCTTTATAAATTTATGGATTTGGATAATAGTCTTTCTTCATGTCTGTCGGTTCGAATTAAAAAAGAACTTTTGAATATAAAGGATTTATTATATTTGTAAAATATAATTTGTAAAGTCCTAAAGTTTAATATTTCTATCATTTACCATATGCTGACAGTTTCAACGATGAATAGTTTTCATTTCTTTAAGTTAGTGACGAACCGATTAAAGTAATTGCATATACTCGTATCAACATATACTATTGAATGTTTTGATTAATTAATTAGTTAACAGACAAAGATTTTATCTCATCCACAGCCACCTGCATGTGAAGTACTTCTAATATTAAACCTACTCCAATTCGCCTTACTCTGTATGTACAACATCCATGCGTGTCTTGTCTACAGATAAGCGTTAACAAATTATATTTTCTTGCTAAGGTTTAAGATGATTGTTGAATAAAACTTAATGCACGATGTGAATTCCTACTTTTCTTTGGCTGTATGAGCGAGTACAAAAGAAAAAAATGGAAAAAGATACTCCAATACAGATGCAAAAGAAAAAAGTAGCAAAGATCCTGAAACAAAACAACGCCCTCTATTGTTTCTCTCACAAGAAGTCGTACGGGAAGGATTTCACTTAAATCGATGAAAATCGATGCCATTCTTTCACAGAACTTGTAGATGTTTGAAGAAGCGGCGGTCTTCACGCAAACTGATTCTTGGAGTGTTCATCAGTAGTCTCTCGTTTTTCATCGAGGTTTCATTTCCTTGTCACAATTGCATAGATGGGTAATTGATGAAAACCTCCCGTGACTTGTATTTTGCCATTCTTTTTTCTTTGGTTGGGGGGGGGGGGGGGTTCTCTGTATCGTTATAGAACGCAGTGTTGATTTCAAAGTATACGGGAACAGGGAGAGCAATTATCCGCAAATATCTACACATATTTGAAATATTAGATTGATAAAAGGGAGGAAAACCACTGACCGAAATTCTAGGATAGATGTTGACAACTTTGATCCCAAGAACTTTGTACTGTTGCTTGATATACTTGATAAGAAAAACAGAAGAAGACGAAACTTTGATGTCTGAAGAGGGCGTTCCATTATTTTATAGGGAGAGGATTTTCACAGCACTGAGTATGGTGGCTCATTTTGTCAAAAGCGACTCACTCTCTGGATACGGTTTTTTTTCGGGGTTTGTTTTTAGAGAAAGTATAGTATAATCTTAAAACGCCCTTCTGTATAGTTGTAAATATAGACTAACTCAAAGTAAGCTGATTAAAAATGAGTAAATTATTGACCATGTTCAATCGATTCTGATCATTTTTGTCGACGGACACTTTTGTTACATTTACTGTTTGATATCTTGAAAGGTTCTAGCGAATGTTGAAACATATACAAATACATTTTCGTGCTATTGTGCAACAAGTTTGAAAAGACTTTAGTATAACTCCAATGGACCAATCCGCAGTTAAAAAATGGGGGGGGGGAGAAACTTAGTCCTACCCCCGCCTTTTCAATGTGGGGACAGTCACCATCGACACCCCTATCTCTCACCCCTACGGTTATACCAGTTCCTTCTCATGTCGAAAAAGTGAGATCATGAACGTTCATCTTTCCGAAATGAAAAATCAATAGCGCATGTGCGCCAACATCATGTATAACCATGACTAAGTGATAATGATATTGCTGCATATTGGTTCAAGTTTCAATATCTTCTAACATAATTGCAATGTAGATTATTATTCTTATTCTGCTTATTATTCGTATTCTTCTTATTATTACTATTGTTATTACTATTTGACGTGTATATATATATTTACTCATTTTCATTTACTTATTTCGCTTCGTAAAAAATAAAGAAGAGATTATTAAGAAAAGAACTAGTTAGCGTCTATCTCTTTGGTGCATGTCCTTCAGCGTCCTTCAAACGATTTTTATTTCTCTCTAAAGTATATGCAGTGACCATTATTCTTGATTTGAAAATCAATTAATATTAGCACAAGGTCCCAATAGAGAATATCACAGACAAGTTATTCTTTATTTAACGTGACCATTTTCAAATCCATTTGTCACGCTAAGGTCGACTATTGAAATCGAAAACTAATCACGTATTTATAATTAAAACAGAAGAGAAAAGGATTAAAAATTCAGAGTCACACACTTAACGGCGACTTACACACTTCAGCATAACCAACTGTTAATTACTTTTCTGCATCCTCTATTTCATTATTTTTAAATCATCTGCTCACCACATTACAAATGTCCTTAATATTGACTCTCAGACGATGATTGTGAATAAAATACATACCCCAAGAGACAATTTTATTTTCCTTGTAAAATTAAACACGGTTGTAAAACACTTGCAGTTAGCTGAATCAAGAAGAACAATTAGTTTTCTTCACCTATATATCATTATGGAGTTCTGGGTAAAAAGTTAATTAATTTATAGATAAACAAAAGATTCTCTTAACATGAATACAGATGTGCGACACAAAAAGTGTTATAAATTTCCCACATGTAATGACTTAGCAGGTATACTACTAGATGTTTGACATCGGGACTTTTCCCTTCTTTTGTTTTATTCTGATCAGAAATTTCTTAATAACTCGAGTTCGCGGCAAAATCAAAAGCGGTGAAGTGGGTTTGAAGCATCCATTGAAACCACAAAGACAGGGAGCGGGATTTTTCGTTTGAGTATTGGATCGTCCTTGTGGTGGACCATGAAAGAGAGAATGGTTCAAAATTATTGATCTCTTCAGTAATGTAAACTGGTAATTTAACAGTATGCGAGGGATTTTAGTCATTAACATTTTACTGCTTGCATTTACGGTATGTCATTTGGTATTATGCAATGAAAAATACGACATAGTTTGCTCAAAGCCACCATTTCTTGGAGGTTTAGAACTATTTTCAAAATGAAGATAATCAACTTAGTTTGAAACTCATTGATCTTGGAATTAATTTAGGACAGACTTTCTTCACTATAGCCGGTAGTTC
Source organism: Apostichopus parvimensis (assembly GCA_000934455.1). NCBI lineage: Eukaryota > Metazoa > Echinodermata > Holothuroidea > Aspidochirotida > Stichopodidae > Apostichopus > Apostichopus parvimensis. The sequence continues at coordinate 84,474 of KN882505.1, read as the reverse complement.
GGATAATATAATTCTTAAGTGAAAATCCAGTGTCAGAACGATTAA
>KN882505.1:63054-76412 GCA_000934455.1 Apostichopus parvimensis | reverse complement strand
TAAAACACCAGCAGAAGCCAATCCTGTTTGATTAGTCAATTTGATTACGAACCCGCAGTAATAGCATCATTCAAGAATAGTAATAATATAATCACTACATGATAACTCATTCATTTTAATTGACGTATTAAATTGAAAAAATTCTTTGTTGACATTTTTTGCTAAAGATCAAATACAATTAGAGGATTTATTTAATTGCTTGACGATTTTACGTGAAATTTTATCTTTTCTTGTATACAATAATCACTTATAATTCTATCTTTGTTTCTGTTTTTCTGGTCTTTCTTCCAAACGACTTAATGAATCGGTATAGATTAAACAGCTTGCACTTTTTGCTTCATAGTAGCCCCGGTCTGACTTGATTTTCTTGCCATTAGTTCTTAAAATAACACAGAAAGAAGAAAAAACAAGAAAAGCTATAGCAAAGAAGTCAAAATCAAATTCTCGTTTAGTTGAATGCCAAGTAAATACGAAATTGCTATCTACATCTGACTACGAAAAAGGAATCGTTTATATTAATAATGTTCTTATTTTGTTAAAGATGATCTCATCTGGCATAATTAGCAGCTGGGGTCAACAATTGCTTCTCTAACAAAACATAACTAGAAATGATTTCAAATCAGATTACAATTGCAACCTTCTAGTCAAGGTTTATCAACAAATTAAGTTTTATTTGTCAATTAGTTAATTGATTCCATTGAGTTCTCAACATTTCGCCGCCCAAACATTTGTCTTTGTCACTTATGATTATAACTGCGACTTTATCTTCATTACTTGAAATGCAGTTCGAAAGCTCAAGCTATGAAATCTTCATTGTATGGTGTATTCTTCTTCAAAATCAGATAGGTAGCTCATTATACTAAAATTTAAAAAGTTGCAATGTCATATTTATATATGTGGAACTCATGCACCATTAAATTAATTCGTACTTCATATTGTCTTATAATCAAATGAATTTTATAATCTATGTTTTATTTGACTGAATAACCGTATAATTATTCAATGTTAACGTGACTGCTTAACTACCAGATTTACGCCACCCCCCTCCCCTCCCCACCCCTCCCTTTCGCACCCCCATTCCTCGTTGCCTATACGTGACTATAATTACATTTAGTTTTGAGATCTACGTACTCTAAAGACGAGAGCAATACTCAAGTACAGGTGGACAGTTTAAACTTTATCTTCGTTATACCTTAACTTTCGAACTCGTCCATAATATTTGATGCGTCACAGTTTCTCCTTACCATAAGTCCGGAGGGGTAATGGCATATATGCCAGGGAAATCAGCTAATATTCGCCAAGATTGTGATGTATAACAGACAGACAGAGGGGCTAATGAGTTCAACTTGATACCTGTGGTGATATCAATATAAATTACGAGGACTGACTGATTTATAACTAGCAGTGTATACATGTATCAATAATCCATATTACTTCTTTATTTTACAAACCTATGATTTGTAGCATTTAGTCTGAAAAAAAGAAAGTCTGTGGCTTTTATAGTTATGAAAATACCAGACATGCTGGTTCACATAATGAGTTAAAAAAATAAAATATTAATTACTCAAAAACATTATTATGTCGAATTTTGAATAGATGAAGATGTATGTATGATTCCGAGTGAATGAGAAACGATGTCACTTTGTTGTCATGTATGTATTTGACAGGAAACCCCTTCACAGTGTTTAAGTATAAAAGAAATTATTGGTGTACATAGAAACACATGAAGATATGTAGATGTATAGATGTGGATGTAGATGTATGCCTAGATAAAGATATAGACGTAGATGTAGATATCGATGTAGATGTAGATATAGACGAAGATGTAGATATTGATGTATATGTAGATATAGATGTAGATATCGATGCAGATGTAGATATGGATGTAGATGTAAATGTAGACATGGATGTAGATGTAGATATAGATGTAGATATCGATGTAGATATGGATGTAGGGTAGATGTAGATATATATGTATATGTAGATGTAGGCCTAGATGTTATCGATGTAGATATGGATGTAGATGTAGATATAGATATAGATGTAGATATCGATGTAGATATGGATGTAGGGTAGATGTAGATATATGTGTATATGTAGATGTAGGCCTAGATGTTATCGATGTAGACATGGATGTAGATGTTGATATCGATGTAGATGTAGATATCGATGTAGATATGGATGTAGGGTAGATGTAGATATATGTGTATATGTAGATGTAGGCCTAGATGTTATCGATGTAGATATGGATGTAGATGTTGATATCGATGTAGATATCGATGTAGATATGGATGTCGATAGAGATGTTGATATATATGTAGATGTAGATGTAGGCCTAGATGTAGATATAGATGTAGATAGCGATGTAGGTGTAGAAATGGATGTCTATATAGATGTAGATATGGATGTAGATATGGATGTAGGCCTAGATGTAGATATAGATGTACATGTATATGAATATGTAGATGTAGGTGTAGATGTAGATATAGATGTACATGTATATGTAGATGTAGGTCTAAATGTAGATATGGATGTAGATGTATATATATGGATGTAGATGCAAATATAAGTTGAGTTGTTGATGACAATTGGTTTGAATAAATGACGTAAATGAATGAAGAGACTTCGTATAACCACAATGCATGAAACGTGAACACAACTTTTCGCTTATGGTCCATATAAAAACATCGATAAAATCTGACAACTTATAAACACCGCTGTTATAGTTATCCAAGAATAGCTGATTTTACGTGTTAACCCTCAAGATTGAAAGGATTTTTCTTGTTTATTATATTCGTTAGTCTGATAGCGGTAGGAGCTTCACCAACCCCCACCCCCACTGATCCTCAACATCCCACCCCCCAAGATACATCACTGCTTGATGTAATGTCTGTTACAAAGTCAAAAGGTTCGGTAAGAACCCAGTTTCAATTGTGTTCTTTGATATAACGTAATTCAATGAAATGGAGACAGAGTTTCAATTATTGAACATATATCTCATACAGTACTGTCCATCTCAAGTTGAATCGTTAGAAGAAACGTATGCCCCATGCCTATATGTAAATATATTTGGCTTTTGAACAGTATATACAGAGAGTTTGACCCAGAAGATACGATATTCGTGGCATTGGTAAATTTGTGTTATCTGGGACGTAACTTGACATACCTTTTTGAAATATTTAACTCATTTCTTTGAGCTAACGGACAGGGAACAATATCCCAGAGGTATAATGCATATGTAAAACAAAATATGTATCACAATCGTCAAGTTAGACATTTGAAACCTCCAGCGTATATAGACGTACATAGACGAACTATCATGAAATTAGCGTGGGAGATTTCGAGCTTTCAAAAAGGTGCAATCAATTCTTCTTTTCACGTGTATTTTTGTCACTTTTATAATGAAAGACGAAAGACTTAAATCATTAATTTTTATAATTAGAAATTCGTCCGTGATACAAACTAATGTTGACGTTTGACGTATATAGCTTACATAAAATTCAGGAACTAAGGTCGAATCAATTATTAAAATTCTTTACCAATCGGATTTTAATAATGATAAAAATAATATTGAGGCCATTTTATCAGTTGAAGCTGCGGTGGGGGCAGTGGCGAGGAGGGGTGGAGGTATAACAGAATGAAGGGCAGTGGAAGGTTGGGTAGGGAATTCAGTTCGTTTGTAATGTCGAAGACTCTCCCTTGCTCTCTACCCCCCAAAAATCTGATTAATCCAATGTTTTCATCGACACCATTAATAAGAAGTAAATTTCCTTCTTCGTGTGATAAAAGGAAGTATAATATCGGAACTAACACATCTGTGTCATTTCGATTCCTTCGTTTCCTGTGCTCCTTCGTTTCCGCATGCAACTTATTTTGAAATATGAATATAGCTGTTCAACCCTTGACAATGGAGTTTTCATTCCCATTTTCAGTGATTCAAATAATGCACCATCATGCATTTCTGTCCAATGAGAGGGAGGTTTGTGATAATAATGGCATAAACATTCATAAGATTATAGTTTGAAGAATTTACCATCATAATTTCACAAATGTTACGCCACAACACTATGGTTACTTGGTCTTCTACCTGTTATACATAAATGTGTATAGCTTTCTGACGGACGGTGCCAGGCATCTAGAACGAGGCTGGACCCCGTGAACGACCCCCTCTTAAACCCTGGACCCAGGGGCTGTATCCCCCCCCCCCCACCTTGTGGTTTCCCTTCTCCTGAGACCAGCCAGGGACGATGATGAAGTGTGGATAACTGACTTCAATGTCTCTGAATTATTGCATCGTCAGCTTAAATTTATACAGGCCCAACTAATGACATATGAGCATATAAAGTATATAGAGACAAAGCAAAAACTTGACTTTATTCATCATTAAACAAAATGATGCCTGCAGAATTATTTTGTCACATCCAACGACTCTTTTTATAGTCCCCGGTTAACCTCATATGGTTCCTCCGATCCACGCTGTTAGTCAGTTCTCATCTTCGTTCCGGTTTGATCAGCATTGGGGAAAAGCGATTTACTTTTATGAGATGTGATTATCACTTGTTTGTATCCCGTCGGCGGCCCATTGGTTTACGAAAATGGGTTCTGATTGTGAAGAAATAACACGCATAGAAATAAACATTAAAACACCGAGTTGTTTAACATCGTAAGTGAGTGATATAACACAACGACAGGGTTCACGATATGTCCATCTGATGCAAATACACAATCTTTTGTGATAATCGAAACGAGGTTGTGGTTTATTTGATTTGCTCGCCGAAAAGAGAGAACGAAAATCGAGCGATAAAAGTAGTTAATTCTGCGTGGTCATTCCATTTTAATGGTGCAAAAACGATGTCTTACAAGTTTGACTTTCTAACAATAAAACAGAGAGTATTAAAAGAAAAGAAAACACCTCACAGGTACAGATTTTGTACGAGAGGAAAAATCAAAAGAAAATCTTTAGTTAAATAATAAACATTTGAGCTTAGCTGTCCAATCAGAACGACGTATCCAGGACGAAGGTCAATCCAGTCAAGTTTGGGGCAGAAATGGGTGCATATGCTAGTCAAATAAATATCAAATTCTTTTTGTCTAATTTAAGACAACTTTGCGTTAAAAGTTTTCCATCAGCGTATTTGTTTCTTATTCTGCAAGTATATGCATTAAATACCCCCACCCACCCCCACCCCAACACCCACACCGTCTTTACCAAGGGAAGTAGTAAGTGGGGTACACTGTAAATGAGACCGGTGGTGGCGGGCTGATGAGAAATGTCCGGGATCTTTTTTTGACATAGCTTAAAGGTTTTCGTTTGGACAAGGGTATATTTTTTTCTATGGCATTGCTGAAAGGGTTTACTATTGATAAGAACGGGAATTCAAACAGGCATGAAGGACGTGGAAATGAGTTGGGGGGGGGGGGCCTAATTTTAAAATAACAGCAATGAGATGGAGAAAAAAGAATACTTTATAGATAGAAAATTGCCAAATAGTTTATGTTAGAGTCCTGCTAACCATCCTCTTACCCCCCCCCCCCCACCGCCCCTGCCTCTCCCTTCTACTATAATTTGCAACCATGTTTAGTTTGAATATAACCAAGTGACCGTATTGTTAAATATATTTTCAGTCTCAGCTTCGAGGACGAAATTATGTGACACCATATGAAAATATTCGAAAGGAAGACGGGTTTTCCTTTAAATCAGAATTTAAACACGGAAAGATAATAAATCAGTAATGTAAATAATCGTTTTCATTTTAGAGGTAATATGAGCCCATTCGTATTGATTTTTACTTTAATACGATTATTCAAAAATCACTTGAATAAAAACAAACAGAGTTGGTTCAGACTCAAGATGCATGTTTGTGCATGTGATAAAATGTCAAGACAAATTAATGTAAGGTCATGAAAATATTATCATTTGCAATTTACCAGTTTTCACGCTAGTAAAAAAAAATTGATTACACAAATTATCCTTGCAAGGTCTGATTGTGGTCAAGCGGTATTGATGACATGCGTGGGAAGTTTGCAGCATCGTCTATGTTAACAAAGAAATCTTGTAAACTTCAGAAAGTAATATATACTACTTTGTTTACTGTAAGACTAAGTTGCCACTTGTTGGACCAAGATAAGCAAAAAATTAAATTCATATAAAATCATTTTAAATGTGATTTTTTTTTTCCGTCAAAGCTTGCGTCGACAATGTTTTAATGTTAAGTTTCCACTTTTTCATAAAATATATAAATAATAAATGAAAACGTGCTAGAGGATATATACTTCCATTTCCTATCAACTCGATTCAACTCTCGATTCAAAGTAAGGGAATTATTGCTATATGATACCTGTATATTCTTTAAAAAGGCACTCTAAGTTAGCAGTTATTTTATCCTAATTTAAAGTTAGAATTATGATTAGATAATAATAACTCAAGGCAGTCTACAACCTTACTAGTTGCATCAACATAATATACATTTTATAATATCTTTGACTAAATTTGCCAGTCACTGAATCAATGAAAAATGAAATAACAAAGAGAGATATGATGAAAATGGATGGTGCTTTGATGTAAAAATAGTGATATATTTTGCCACTTTTGAAACAATGTTGAATAATTTTCGACTGTACCGCATATTCATGTGATATGTTTATGTACGTTGTACTGTAGCAATTTGTAGTAAAATACAGGGATGGGGACTGAGCCAACCCCCTCCCCCCCTCACCCACCCTCTCTGATATTTTATGTGGATTAAAATCCCCCAGATGTATACGTGGTTGCGCCCCTACTTTTACCTCTGTCTCGAGTTGACTTCTCTCTTTCATGGGGACGCCAAATTTGGCTGACATCCGCCCCTTTGAGATATTTAGTTTCGGTAAAACAAATTCCATCAGTTTAACTTCACTTGTATAGTACAAACATTAAATCATTTCAATAAATAGAAGTTTACGTGCGTGTAAATATATTTATGCCCTTCCCCATTTCGTCTCTAAATATGTCTGATAACTTTTCCCTCATCTGTCTCTTAAACATATCCCATCTGTGTCATCATATAAGTCTTTGATAGCTTGCATTTCTGAGAAACTGAGCAAATGAAAACGACCGCTGACAATCAATTAGGTTTTGGAACTCATTTTGAAATTCGCAAGTGAGGTTATTTTTTTTTGCCTTCTTGTAGATATTGTTAGACTTGGTTGGTAATGTGTTATTGATATTTCTACGACATGTTTATGAATCCCATGACCTTGCCAAATACTTAATAACTCTTATTATACCGTCTTACAGTTCTGCCATAAAACTGATTAAATTTAAGTGTCTCAGCGAAAAGTAAATCTTTAAAGCCACTCTTAACTTTTCTTTACATTTCTTTTCTTTCTATCTTTGTAAATGTTGTTTATAAATTAAGGTGAACATTCTGACAAGTCAGTTGAGTCATATCGACTTGGATCGTCTTAGTAACGGGCATCAACAAAGGTTGTTTGAATTTAAAATCAGATATCCCACAATTCACTGTACATTCGATTCTTCCAGCAATGACTTTGTCAAGGAAGAGTGACGAATTGAATTGCGCGTTACCGATTCTTACGACAATATTTTGGCCTCTCAGTAAATATAGCACTAGGAATTAACGAGCTATGAGCACTCTGGTTGCTGGAATAATAAACGGACGAATCGGCTACGCATTCTGAGATATGCGTCTGTTTAAAAATAAACAAGCTCTTAACAATTCCGAGAAGATTAATTGTTTTGGGAAGCGATAAATATAAAAGAACGATGCGAAGTATTTGGTTATAGGTATTAAACAACAATGTTAGAAAACGATGCGTAGAATGGAATGGAAAAAAATAGTTATAGTGACTTTTAAGTGGTTGTTTGAAAAGAATAACTGGATCTTGCTGTATATATTAGACTGGGTTTTAGGGGTATATGGTATATGCCTAAACACAAAATGTTGCTAAAATCGAGAAAGGTTGGTCAATCAAAGCATCTATAGAACTGAGGGGGGGGGGGGGGTTAAAGTAAACTCGGAAAGAGGCGGACCAGCATGGGTGTAAGCTTACGTTTGCAAATATACCGTTAGGTATTAGGAGGACCAGGGGAGGAGCAAAGACTGATGCTATAGAGGTGTGACTTAAAATGAACGAAAGAGAATTTTTAATTGCACTTAGCATTATTATAGACTTTACTATAATGATGTTTTTTTTTACATTAATCATCTAAGCATATTTACAACTATAACTTTATAGTGCAACATATGGTAATAAAACATCTTTCTAAACAGAGCAGTGTTTGATCGACACCTAATTTTAATTATATCCAAACTGTAACGTCCTGCTCAAAGTAAATATAAAAAAGTAAACTGATCAAAACAAAGACAATTTCATTATATAAAAATCACGACAAAATCGAATTGGTATACCTACTCAAAGCTTCGAAGTTTGTTTTTTTGCCATGACATAAAACTTTTAACTATAGTCAGCCTAATAATCTGAATTGAGGATTTTAAAAATGCCCTTTTTTCAATACTATCGAAAAATTGTACAACCTATAAAGCTACCTTGAAAGGAAACGAATATATAACTTCTTCATTCTCTCGAAAAGGTCCTGGAAGTATTGACTTTGACAGCCCCCAGGTTAATAAACAGGCTTATTGACTTGAGGTGACCAAAGAGGTGAAACGAATCTTATAAGGAGGTTCCGACCTCTTCCAACAGAATGTCTTGTTCTCTCTGCAATCTCTCCGGTTTTGGACAAGGTGAGAACATAATGCTCCATATGTTTTATACAGTAGGCTTATACATGGTAAGCTTCAGACGTAGATTGCTGTTTATTAAATGATGGTTGTGAAGTGTTTACTAATTACCCAACAATAGATTATAGAAATAGTCTAAGTACATTGTATACGTGGAATAACTCCCTTCAAATATATAAAGGTCAAATCATGGACCATCGAGACATTTCTTTCTATAAAGAGTCGGCTATAAAGAATTAACTCTGTCTTAGGATTACTGTTGGCAACCCAATGCGAGGGGCCTAACACATGCAAGACGAGAATAGACAGAAATTCTGTCCGTAAAAGTCTATTTATTTATTTATATTAATATAAATATATATATCAATTTAAGAGTAGTTAAATATGTCGAAATTTACAGCCACCTAGAGTCATATCATTAAATGAAATATCGCGGAGACTTAAGCAAACAAATAGTGCGACGAAATTAGATTTAACGACCAGTAAAACTCGACTTCATAAAATGTCCCTGTCCTATAGGAGATGGGGAATAGGTCGTTACACATAACAACAGTCAGTGCACGACCCTCATATATGTATTTATGATTTCACCCTGATTAGATAATCATATAACGTAAATGTCATTCGTGGATGCTATAGAGATATGCATTGCATACTTTACACTTTCTGAATATTCATGTTACGCAGAATGCAGAATAAATACGCTATGATGACGATGTTATACTATATAGTCTAATAAAACAATCCTCTTATCATATACCATAAGATGTTGTCAAATAGTACATGCAGTTTAGGCTTAAAATGTGTCGTAAATGTATTTGGCGATTGTCACGTACACTTAACTCGTCTGAATGTTATTTAAAATTAGTTCGATGTTATACTAGTGTTTACAATGCATAAGGATCAAATGGTGATGAGTGCCATCTAAGGGATATAGATGTTATGCTTATGTAGTTAAACAACATGTTTCGGATGAGTTAATAGAGTCTATAGAATAATAGATTATCATTAGGCATGTACTGAGGAGCCGACGTCATTATCGAGTTATTTCTTAAAGGATCATTCTGGAGACTTAGCATATTTTAAATGGTGTATAATCAAGACAACCGGATTAGCTATAAATGAATATCGCTAACACTCAATGTTTTCTTTTCTCTATAGTCATTGAGTATATAAGACGAAAGTACTGCCAAAAGTCACTCTTTAAAGATTATCTACCAGTACGTATGGTTATGCAATTTGATTGATTACTTATAGATTGACTGCAGTGACGAAACCAACATGTGTGAATAAAATTGTCACTTAAAGAGTTCAGTATACTATAGTGAAATAATACATGCCCAGTACAGATGACCCACGTTATGCACTGTGTTTGTTTCATGTATATACTAACAACAAAAATCATGCACGCGTGACAACAACTTTCATAATGTACATTGCACTCAAAACATTATTAAAGTTGTATGATGATGCATGCGCGGGTCTTATTTCAGGTCAAGTTCAAAAGTTTGGAATTGCGAAATGTACTGATCTTGACAACCAATTCACTTCTGTAAATCTTTAGGCTATACATCACTTTGCAGCCTCTCTAAATCGTTAATGGATCATTGCGTATATATTAGCCTGTAGCATTAGATATGGTGTGCGGCGGACAGTAACTTAGATTAAGTGCATCATACAGTCTTCTTACGTTGAACATTCGGGATAAACAAAAACCTGGAGTTTGTTCTATTTGCGTGCTACTGCACTATGCATGTTAAATGAATATAATAAAAAAAAAGAGCGTATTTACGGTACATATATGTACATAGAAGTCCATAGGTGTATAGAGTGGACTGTGGGGGGGGGGGGGTGCCATGAAAAACCATGTCCTCTTGTCATTCAATGAATTCGGAGGGAGCCAACATAGTTTAGAACGGTCAAATATTAGATAGGTATACCGTATATGTCCACCATATACAAAATGTTGAAATTCTTCAATTTCGTCTCTCCAGATCAGCCTGAATTTTCCGGGATAAAACGTCCTTAAACAATAAATCACTGGCCACTGCATGGGGAACCCTGGCAAGAATGGATTGAATCATAAAACAACCGTCGGTTACCTCTTAAAGCCTCGATGTGTGTTTGCCAAATGTAAACTTCGACCTTTCCAGTTTTCTGCCCTAAAAGCTCAGTAAAAAATAATACCGTTCTATTCAATTTTCATATTAATAATCATTATTTCTATTGAGTTATTTGTCGTTAAAAATTTTGGGCTGAATAAAGTTCGCCAAATTATTTAACAAGTCCGTAGATTCTACAAACTTCATCCAAAATTTGCAAGCCTCGCCCAACAGATCATGCGCCAATCAAATCTCTTTGTTTTATTTACGACCGTTATAAGGCTTAGGACTTACTTTCCTGACTTTCGTGGGTAGCCTGTGTTAGGTTCATTCTCTTGAATAGCATCTTTCTTTGGGTCTTACCGATGTAGCTTGCGAAATTGTATCATTTCCTTCCATTGCAAGGAATAAACAGGTGTTTTCAGACTGTGTAATGAACATGCTGATATTGGCAGTCGCAGTGACTTTACGGTACACCGTTCGCGCCAGAAGGGCCACAGAAAATTTTAAAAAAATCTTTCGATTGCGACAGCTTTTCTCCATGAAACCCACCTGGTTAGAGTGCATTGAGAATAAGAAACATTGAATCTGCTTCGGAAGTTTGTTTTCCGAAATTCATCAACAAACACACATTGAGACTTTAAAGCATTTTGAAATTAAGAAAGGCGATGGATCTACGTCATATATAGACAGAAAACACTAACAAGTGTTTCTTTAATACTATATATAACTGATGTTCTCAACTAAGAGTACAACCTTGCTAGTCACAAAAGAGAGATTCAAATCTAGGCTATGAATATCTGAAGAGTGTTTCATTTTTCAATTAATTATTCCAAAATCAGAGTCAAAGAAAGAGACAAAGAAGATTTGAAGAGATTGTTGAATGCTATAATTTTGTCATATTTTAAGGAATTCAATCGTTTTATTCTTCTTCTTTTTCTCAAATCTTTTACATTCCTCACTATACCATTGGATGGTCAATCCCCTCTTGTATACAACATAATATCTTTGGAGTGGTTTATACAATTTTTAACTTCGAAACTTGCACTACCGATCTATACTAAACTGTGAGAGCCGTCGCTCAAGTTCATACGGACGTTCTAATGTTACCACATAACCTACAGAATGTATTCTTCCCACTTGTGCAGTGGAGAATCATGTTACCGTGGATGCAGGTTAATTTCCACGCGCAGCTCTTCAAAAGTAGGTAAAGAGATGGCATTTCCAGAACAGACAAACCTGTCTACTTCTGTTATTCTCACCAATATTTGCCAGCAACTGATAAGCTAAAGTGTAGAAAAAGCGAGCCAAAAGCGATGTACTTATATGAAAGATGTACAGAAAACCAATCTGTGACGTGGGTTTGTAATATTGTAAAATGTTGCAAGCTGGGAGAAGTATGCTCGATAGTGGCACAGAGGAACAGATCTGACAGGGGGTGTAAGTGCAGCTTCGGGCGCGGGGTCTGGTAGGGGGCCGTTAAAAAAATAAAAGAAATAGAGAATTATTTGTTCATTTTCAGAAATAAAAAAGTATATATACGCCAATTAACAATCAATATGCCATCAATTTATGAGCTCAAAAGGGGGACCGGTAACATAATTGTCCCAGTGCCCTATATACCCAGTGCTCGACACCCATGTCAAGAACCAGCTAAGTAATGAGAATTTCGGTATGATTAGGAGTAAAAATTTGTCATGTGAGGGAATACTCGTTGTAGAGACATACTTATGAGTACCATGGAAGGACCCATTTTGAATGACAATATGAATATCGATTCGAATAATTCGAAAAATCCGAAACCAATATATACTGCCAAGATTATAGTATTTAAAAATTGTTTTGCTTGAGAAGAAATGCTGATTGAATGAACATATTGATGGCCTGACGCAAAGCCTAGTAAAGTGACCTAAAAATTAACTTACAAAAATATGCTTGGTTAAATTATATTAATATCAACGACCTATTTGACCATTCGACTTTCTTCCAGATGAACTTTTCAGAAAATTATCGGTTATCTGTTAAATAATTTTCACTCCCTCTCTTTCTTTATTTTCTTGTGCATTGAAGTAATAACTTTGATTGATTCCTACAAATTCATGAGAAATGAAAATAAGGATATATTTTCCGAATTTCTCACATGACTTGAATTTTTATCTTGATTTCGAAAGTGATTATTTTATATCTCGGGAGTTTTTCGCGCCAAAGAAAATGGATAAGAAACTTAAGAGAAGGTAAACCTCAAATAATCAATGACGAATTAATTTAAACAAGTGGCTGGGGAGGCGTTAAGCTTAATTATATTATAGAAGGCGATATTGCGCTACAGAACTGTATTTGAAATCAACAGCGATCGGTTCTATACGTATATAATCCACAATTGATTATGAACTTAAGAAATTACCTAGCTATACTGTGGTGATTGGAGGGTTCAGTGAAATTTCGTATAAACAAGTACAAATTCCATTTTATTGTAATCTAGAGCTGTTATTGAATATGACAACATATATAT
>KN882505.1:19734-31128 GCA_000934455.1 Apostichopus parvimensis | reverse complement strand
ACTGTAATTGTGAACTAAACCGAATTGGTAAGTGCAGCCACCCGGGTATAAAATCCAATCTTACAAAGCAAATCTTCTTGTTCAACTATAAAAAAATGATAAGCAAACAAACTTAAACAGAAATAAAAAAGTTTATGAACTGATAAACTTATCTCTAAAAGTGCCGGCATCTAAGATAAAATTTGATCTGGCAACAAGTGTACATAACTTGTCGTATGGTAAAAAATAAATTTAAAAAAATAAAACTGATGAAATAACGATAACGGACAATAATCATCACAATAAAAAGAACTTGTAAATAAACGCCAAAGTATCAGAACAGAAAAAGAAAATTTTTCACATCGGATCAAAATATCTTGAGATATTCAAGATCATATCACTCAATAAAAAATATACAGACATGTTCTGAAATGAGTTTAGTCGTCATCTGTGAGTAATTTTGGGGAAAAACTGCAAACTCAAAATGATAATCATGCCAGTTAAGCCTAGTATAGTTTCCATGATAGACCCTGTGTCTGAATACGAATGGCTCCATAAAGAAAGTATAAACGATCATGAAGATTGAGGACTTGCAGTCAGCCATTATATCTTGAAAATGTCATTTTTCTGTAATCTTTGAGAGGATAGAAGGACACCACAGAAGGGGGGGGGGGGGGAGAGGAACAAGGGATTGAATTATGGTAACTATCTAAATTTTCTTTACTGTAAATATGGAGGGCAACTATATCCTAACCTACCAATCTCCTCGCCAACACTCCCTCCTCACCCCACCACACCCTCCCCCTCCTCTTTACCACATTTCGATACTGGTACAGGTTATGAAAAACTGAACAATTTGGTGACACTGAGAAGTGAGAACTGTTACAGAGAACTAACATCTCTGAAACATCCATGCATGCTACAGTATATACTATCTGAAATATCAAATCATATCATTCCACTGAGTACAATCATTGACTATGAATAGTTACTTCAAAACAAAGGCTATTTTTAATTAATATTAAGTTATAAAATGCCCCTTCACAGAGCAATGTAACTGTTACATTAAAAGCATGAAAAGTAATAGAAATGATAGTTCTATAACATTTCTTTGGTGAAATACTGCAAAAAGTGTCATCTTTTTCGAAACTCAATATGCAGTTTCAGGGGCTTTCAAGTACAGTATTAATGTCTTCATGATTTATCATTTTGCATTATCATTTTGCATTTATTGCATACAGTATATATATATCCATTATTCACACATAAATGTCAAGGGTTAAATGATATGAAAATGCACAAAGACAACTTCTTGCAATGCATGGCACCAAGTTATTGTTAAAACCAAAACTTAAAAGATGTACTTTGCATTGGGTTCTAACTTGAACCTCAACTGACCAATCAATGTGATATTCGTACATTATTGGATACCTCTCAGTCAAACTATGAGATTCATGTGATAAGGACCATTCGGCTACCTGACATTAAGTGAGTTAAGACAGCACTCAAATATTGTAACCAACCGCCTACTCTTAATACTGAATATTTTGTGTTCAATGTCCTTTTGGCTATATTACAGTAGCAGGCTTTCATATCAGTAATTTCATTATCCTTGGAGCAATTTTGGTGGACTTAAGGGCAGATGTTCCTTGCAAGGTAATTTATCCTTCCTTCACCAGGGGAAGGAGGGGGGGGGGCTGGTGATGCTAATGCTATGTGACAAATTGAGCCCAAGCAGAAAACTCATTATACATGGTGCCCTTTGATAACAGTGTATGGTATGGTACTTAATACAGTAAGACACTCTCATAAAGATTTACTGTGTGTTACCTATTGTCATTATACAGCACTGCATATATACGTACTGTATAAGTCTGTAATACAGAACTCATATAAATAGTATGGTATGGTACTTTATACAGTAAGACACTCTCAGAAAGATTTACTGTGTGTTACCTATTGTCATTACACAGCACTGCATATATACGTACTGTATAAGTCTGTAATACAGAACTCATATAAATAGTATATAGTATGGTACTTTATACAGTAAGACACTCTCAGAAAGATTTACTGTGTGTTACCTATTGTCATTTCACAGCACTGCATATACGTACTGTATAAGTCTGTAATACATAACTCATATAAATAGTATATAGTATGGTACTTTATACAGTAAGACACTCTCATAAAGATTTACTGTGTGTTACCTATTGTCATTTCACAGCACTGCATATACGTACTGTATTAGTCTGTAATACATAACTCATATAAAACTGAGATAAAGAGATAACAGAACAGATAATAAAAGCAGAGATATCATCATGATAACCTGTGACAATGAACATATTTGTTATCTATGCAAATAATGTAGCCCTACCACTGTATTGGTTAGTAAGCATCCAATACTTGGAAAACACTTCATACAGCACTAAATATTAAATTTATTGAACACTTAAATACTTATAACAGGGTATGTAAATGACATCATGTGACATTGGACAGTATGTGGGCCTATACGATATTTACTTAACTTTAAGTTCAGTCACAGGCTAACATTGTTCCATAGCAGGGTTTTTTTTTTTGCTGACATTTCATTTCTTAAGTTTGAGAGAACTTGACATGATACTATGACTTGATTTAAATAATTCAGTAAAAACAATATAAGTGAAATACTGTAAAATGTAGTTTAATGATGACTTTAAAGTTGATATTTTATAGTTTTAGTATGGTCTAGACACAAAACAGAAGAAAAATTTGAGTGAGCAATAGTAATGTCTCTAGAGCTACTGTGGTTTTCAAGATATTCACCCTTTAACTAAACTTAAACTCTGGAATGCTCCTTTAAGGACTCAGCACAGCCCTAAATGTTTTACTCTTAAATTATTAATTCTTTATTTTTCAATACTAATAACTCACACCAAACATGTTATTTTAACTTCATAAACAACAGAGCAACCTTAGATGATATTCAACACCATTTGTCCTTTATAAATTTGTAAAGTTCTAAACATATCATTTGAGGTCCAAAAAAGTCTCACATTTTCCCTACAGAGTTTTGTGTTGCACCTGACAAAACTGACCTGAACTGAACTGGTCGGTGTATTAGACTCAATAGTCCAGTCAATTTGGTTGATGACTGCCACTTGTTTAAAGGGGTCATTTCTCAAAAATTAAATGTGTTTTAGAAATCTAATCTGGACTGTTTAGCAATGTGTTGTAGAACAGTCTACAACATATCATATTACATTCCGTGCCTAAAGTCATCCTGTCAAATCTAGAATTTACCTCATTATTTGTCTCTAATTTGGGCACTGCTTTGGGCATATGGTAGTTATCAAACAAACTCAATTATATAGGTAACATGCAAATATTCCTTTCCTCTTTTTTTCTTCTTTGGTTGAACAGCAAAATATTACACCTTCAATATTATCTCTTCTGTGCAGTGTGAACTAAAAGGTCTGAGAGTAAACGTAAGAGTATCCATGTACATCTGCAGAACATTTCTGACAGCAGAAATCAATATATGCAAACTAACATTCAGCAGGAACATAATGAACATGAAATACCTAAGATTAAATGCATTATGCCTATGATGTGTGAAAAAGGTCAGAAATGATACCATACAACATAGGTGGTGATTATGAAGGTGGGGAGTTGGTCGGGGGGGCAACATACTGTAGGTGGAGGAGAATATGAAGGTAGGGGGTTGGTTGGGGGGGACGGGGGAAGGAAGTAGAAGTCTGAAGCAACAGACTCACTGAACAAACAAAGGCTACATACTGTAGTCTTTCAACTTGCAAAATGACTTCCACACCCACTCTATTACCTTCCAAGTAACCCTTATCACTCTACCTTCCCCCCTTGTTTTACTCTCCAGCTAACCCTCATACTTCTACCTCCCTCCCCCCCCCCCCTCAGCTGTCACCTTCCAACTAACCTTCATAATTCCAAAAATGCTAGAGCCCATTACAGGTCTCAAGAAAAGATAGGAGATTCACACTGTCTCTTTCTAAACCAAATGTTGTCCGTGACAGGGTATCCGATTTGATTGCTACAGTAAAACTTCTTGCATTATTATACTTTCTAGCACATTAATGTTAAAACTGATGACCTTTTAAGGTGACAAGATGGCAGAAGTTCATGACCAGATTTAGCAATACTGGATTGGGATGGCTGCCCAATTGTTTCCAGATTATTGAAACAAAATAGGCAAATTCAATACACCCATACTGCAGTTTTTTTTTGTGTTTCTTCCTTTTTTTTCCAGGTTTTTAAAGTCATTTGGACCTGGTTAATGACTGATACTGTATATGTACACAATTTTGTATTTGGACTTTAGAAAAAAAATTGACTTAATAAGGTTAGTATAAAACATGGGAAGATACTGTTTGTGACTGAGGACAATTACTCCATTGATGTGACATAATAAATTGCCACAATTAAAGAGACCACATAGTGACACAAAAAATAGCTGAATATAATATGCTTAAATGGCAAAAGCAAAATATGACTGTATCTGCACATTGTGTATTTAGATTACAAATTCTCAGCATGTACTATTTTGTACATTTGTTTTGTTTACGGGAGGGATAGTAAGGCAGGGGGGGGGGGGTGTATTAAGTAACAACAGCAGGAGGGGAATTTTTGATATATTAGAGTTAACAGTGTGTTGTAACACTATGCCCCATTTATATGAGCATTTCCAACTGGTCAATTCAGGTTATCATCGCTTTATTCTTTCACTTGTTGATTGTATCAATACCACTTATAGTCACAGAGAGTATTTTTTCCCCTATGGCTGAGAAAACTACTTTATGAACAAGTTTGATCTGTACATAGGTCAGCCAAGTTGTTTGATTACTGTACAGCAGGTGAACATCTGCATCCAAAGTAAGCCTTAGCAAGTACCACCATAATTGCTAAGTTTTATTCATACATATTCCATGAATGAAAATAGCGGTCGGTTCATGGTATTTTCTCTTTCCATCTGACAATGCTGACTGAGTTTACAAACTTGTAGGAAGGTGCAGTTTTAATTTACCGAATCGGTTAAAGCAATAACGAGGAAAAACTCAGAAAATAATTACCATAAAGATTAGTGTAATAACGTTTTAGTATCTCCCAGGATTGAGATTAACGTTTACAAGACTAGAGTCCATTCTCTGTGAAAAGTGGGTTGTTTTCTGCATCTTATTTTATTTTGAAAATAATAATAATGTGCCCACCAGGTTGGTTGTTTGGCTGGGTGCTACTTATTGTTAGATATAGCTGTTGGCATACTTTCCAGGGAATCTGAGGGGCCTATCTAGCAGGCTATGTAAAAGCATTACACCCTTCCCTCCCTTTCCCTCCCTTCCCCCTTTTCTTCGCCCTTTGCATCTCTAATGTATTCTCTATCATACATCAAGTCATGCTCTCTGTATAAGGCAGGATGGACAGCTGTTCTAGCGTTCCATATTTGAAAAGGCCCAAGAATGTGGTAGGACAGTACTGAAGTGATCTATACAACACATCAGAATCTCAGGGTTATGAACTTGCATACAGTATATCTCTGAAGAGCATTTCTAATATTAAAGCAAACGTACCGTACTGCTGTTTACCTTGTTTTCTTTAAGCGACTGTTTAGAATTTGCAGCAACGACTTCATTTTAGTGATTAAGGTCTTAATACTTTCAAGCAACAATATAGTAGTGGATGCTTGCAAATTCCCTTAAAAGCTAAAAAAAAATTCTGCAGAAGGGGCAGTTGCCCAATACATATTACTTGAATAATGTAGTACATACACCCACTTAATGCAACTTTATGAAACCTACTGTACTTTAGGTTTAAGATAACAAACTGCACTTTCTCCTTTATTCTGGTCACTTCCAACACTGGTCACTTCCAAGACTGAATGTAGGTCACCGGATAAGAATCACTGGGTCACGGCCACCTCCCAGACTGGCTGCAGGTCACTTCCAGGACAGGACACTTGTTACCCCCAGCTGTCAGGCTAGTCAGCGCCAAAGCGGAAACATCAAGATCTGGGTAGGGGATGCAACAGTAAACAAACAGTGAGCTGTACTCATATTATATAATTGTATTATACTTGTTTGTAAGTTGTAACCAACTTGAAAGTTCATGGAGCAGCACCAGACTCTGTACTAGTTTAAACCCAATTAGGTTCAAGGTGCCAGGCCCTGTAGCAGGACCAATCCTATTGCCCACAATGGTTTCTGAAAAGATTCCAGGTTATCTCCATTAAAGACAATGCTCTACTGAGCAAGTACTGACCAGCACAGGCGATCAGTGTTCCCATGGTATTTTTGAAATGCAGCCAACGGAAAGCGTAAAGGGGGAGACCTGTGCGGTAACTGTAGTCGAGATAACAAACTTTGTGTCAGAAATCTCTGGCTGTTCACACTTTACAACTTACTTACTTCAAGGTATATTTCTCAAATTTTGAATTTTCCACCCACATGATTTATAATCCTTCCTGCAGACTTACCCACAGCATATTGTGAGTTTGTGACAGAAGATTGTTGGCTAATACACTCTTACCACAAGGAGCAATATCTTTTGTTGCACAAGTGGAAGTTAATGCACATAATACTAGGGCTGTCCAAACTACTGAATGCCTACATGCTGTATACACTATAGCTCTGTGCACTCCAGAAGCACTGTGCAAAATTTTAAAGAGTAAAACAACTACTGTGGTATGTTTCATCATACAATGGAGAGATTAATAATGTACATACTTTAACCTTTAGGTCTGCTTGTTAGAACTCAGTATGTACAATGTCTGTAATTTTCAGCTGAGAGATGATATTTAGCTCCTTCAGCAGTCAAATGTACACTGTACATTTCTGTGTGTTTCAACTACCGTGCAATGACAACGAACAGTAAAAGTACTTAAATCCCTTATCTTTCATACTATAGTACTTGTACTGTACATAGCTCTGCCAGTAGACACAGTACCACAGCACTTAATCGTCGACAATATTACTGAAAACTTTTCATGAACAAGAGCTAAAATTGAAATTTACCATAAATCTCTCTCTAGAGGTATTTTTGTTCTCTGTGAAGTTATCGTTGTGCTATTTATTTAGTTTTATGCAAATGGCATATATATTAATACAAAATATTAAAATATAGTAATATATGTTCCAGAGTAGAATAAGGTCAGGGCTAAATTATGTTATGCCAAACCACACAAAGTCTATTTTGTTGTTGTTGTTGTTGTATTAAACCATGTTCAAGCATTTGCAGATATGTGTAGTCAAGTGTCACCAATTTCAGTCTTTATACATAAGTAAATTATTTACAGTGACACACCACAATGTTACACTAGCCAAAAATTAGAGAACCAAGGCACATCATGTATAGTCACTGTAACACTTCACAGTATTCACCAAGTGATGGAATTGGTTAATCGTGTTACAAATTTTAAAGTGTCAAACCAACGCATAAATGTCCCTAGTTCTTACCTGTTCTAAAAAATTTAAAAAAAGTGACTAATGCAGAGCAACAAAGCTCTCTAGTCGCTTGGGTATATGACCAGCATACTCAATTCCATGCTTCACAATCAGTTTAGAGGCCAGGCATCGTAGAGTCGTGAATTTCATGACTTGAATGTTGGAACGAATGTCTTGACTTAAGTCTAAAAAGGTCTGTCCTTTTCTATTCACTGTATCGAAGTGGGCACCATGATGTAGCAAACTCTTCACTGTTTTAATCACCTCTGCACTCTCCGAAGGATCTGTAGTCAAGTCTAGATTACGAACGGCTACATGGAGGGATATGTTATCGTCGATGTCTGTGTCGTTAGGGTCTGCACCGCATTCGAGTAGACAAGATGCAACCGTGTGATCTGGAAACTTACAGACCGGATACTTCCCAACCTCTGAAGTAGTATCACTCAGTGCCATATGAAGTAATGGTGATCCTCTTTTCTCTCTGAAATCCCTCTTAACCAATCTGTAAGTCACTTGTTTAAATTGTGTTAATTCTTCTTCGGTTGCGGAACATTGTCTTTTGATTACGAGACTGAGGAGGTGTAGTACTATAGTTAACACTCGGTTGTAACCTGTGGTATCTTTCTCACATAGCGGTCTGACCGGTTTACTCTCTGCGAACCGGAACAATTCCCAAGCTGCTTTCTCATACACGGTAAAGACTTCAAGGAAGGTAAGCGACGGGCTGTGGGGATCGTTCACTTGCTCCACCATGTACGCAAATAGTTCTGCAAAGGATAAAAGGCTGCTCTGTGTCATAGGATTGAGCGGTTCCAGTGACTCTTGTTGCATTTTTAGTGCATACATCCATAACATCATACATCGATGGAAGTTTCCACTGTCTGCGTAAACAGCACCTCTGTACCTAATGTAGTACGTCGTGTCTGGATGCGCCGGACCAAGGATTCTTTCTCGAATGAGCAAAGCTTGCATTCTCATTTCGTCGGGTTCGCAAATCATGCTGTCTAACTCCTGAGCGTTCTCTGCCTCTTTGGCATACTCATATGCTGCAACAGGTGGCACTTGCTTTTTATGCAGGACCCTATTCACATCTGCATACCTTAAATCTATTGCACGATTCCAGTACCTCAATGCACTCTGCATGTCTCTTTTCTTGTCTACAAACATCGCCCCTGAAAGCTCTAAGGCCTCGATCTTTTCTTTTAATGTGACATTTATATCAGATTTTGCAACGAGATAGTCGACGATATTGGTGTGTCCGGCAACTGCAGCAGCTTTGATGGGTGACATACCGTAGGCATCCTCTGCCATCTTGGCTCTGTTCTTCAGAAGAAGCTTCATTATATCTAGACTACCCGATTCTGCACAGTCATGCAAAGCAGTGTTACCTCGAACACTTCTTCGATTCACATCTGCTCCTAATTTCAACAAGTACTCTACAATTGCTAAATGATTCTTGTAACATGAAATCATCAGGCAGGTATGACCATGTCTATTTGCTAGCTCAATGTTGGCACCATGTGATACGAGATACTTAACGATGTCATAGTGGCCATCAAAACAAGCAGCACGTAGGGGTGTAGAATTCGAAAAGGTGGTGTGGTTAACCATGGCTCCATTTTTCACAAGCACTTCCACAGTCGAATAGTGGCCTGCAGCTGCAGCACACCATAATGGAGGAGCACCTTCAATAGTTTCTTTATCAAATGTCACTGACCCAACCTGCTCTATGTCTACCCCACAGTGTTGAATAAAATAATTTACGACGTCGATGTAACCATTTCGACACGCTACTATTAGTGGCGTTGTGTTGTCTACTTCTTGCGTTAAAAGCCATTTGACTTCTGATCTGCTGTAATGTTGCAGATATTTCTTAATTCTAAACAGTTTACCATTACTGGCTGCAGCGAAGACGTTGTTCTGTACTGTTTTAACTTGCTCGGGATTATTGAGAATGTTGTGATTTACTCCTGGTCGAGTCTTACTGTTCTTTGAAGTCATTCTTGAGAAACATACTCTCCTAGACACTTCATCGGTCCTCCAAGTATTCGATAGGCTTTAATTCATCGAAACGTATCTAACAACCATGCAGGGGCACTTCCTTGTAAGTTGTAGTATCGTCAGTGGTATTTAAGATTAGGATAGGCTAGGCCTAATGTTTTTATGTACAGCTGGTATGGTATCAATTCTTATGATCACTGTGACGTTCACTGCAAAGTGATCAAGCAAGTTTAGCCTAGTGTTACTGAATGACCTATGTTTTCGACGGACTGACCTTAGGCTGCAGTTAAACAGCACTTGTTTATACCGGTTAAAACTGTTGAGCACTCACATCTCTGTATACGCTACATACACTATATAGTGTGTTAGACGTCGCTACCAAGTGCTATGGTGTTATTCATAGACTCTGCATTCAGGCGTTCCTCCAGAATTTGCCATAACGCTCAAAATCAGAAGAGTGTTCCTAGCTAACGACGTTACAGGGATGAACTTTGGTATAAATTCAATCAAACTTAACAATTGCAGAGCAAACTATGGAATGCAGTCTTCAATGGTCCGTAAAGCTAGGAAAATTTGAAGCACTACTACGAACAAAAAGATTTCACTCAAAAAGCAATCTCAGACAAAGATAATTATAACCGTTGGCACAAAAACTTGTGTTGCAAGTTTTCATACGGTTGGATTGCCGGTGGACGGAGTCTGGGTTTCTAATTGAGACAAGGCCTTGTTAACTGACTATCTAGGGAATCTCCCACCCGTTCCCGCACCACCGTCCGCTATGTCGCCCCTGCTAGAGCGGGTCTCCATATAGGGCGTATATAAAAAACAGATAGTTCAGATTCATTGGCAAATTATGTCTACGTTTGCCATTCATTGATTAACCTAGCCTCGTTGCCAGCTTTGTTGAAAAACTCCGACATTCAAGATCAACTAAAACTATTAAGCACAGCATTGGAATAAACTTGGTTTCTTTAGTGGGATAACAAAATTACTTTCCCCATTCTTAATAGATGGGCTAGTTTTTTTCTTCTTCTTCTTTACTAGTGTTGATAGATCTTTTCCGTTGTGCTACTTATGTATTTTTACTTTATCAGGGGAATAAGAGCCGGGCAGGGAGCTAAAGGGTGTATTTACCGATAATTTGCTGAAAAGAGAAGAAATATTCCATACGAGATACATTTACCTGCATAAATTTCAGAGTAAATTTTTTTTCCGAGTATTTTAGTAATTTAAAATAACTTAAAGGACATCTTCATGGGGCTAATTAGTTGCCACACGGATCCCCACCAGGACTATGATCATATACATTCCAAAAACAATTTATAAGCATAGCTCTTTCTGATTATAAAGGAACCAAAAAAGAATCGGATTTGCACCTAATTGCTGCATCTTTCGGAGTCACAATATACCTTAATGCTTATTATACTATCTGGCCATATGGCTATATCGCCAATTGCAAGACTCTCGGATTGCCTGGTATTGATATAGTGAGTTTAAATAACCCCGTCTTGGTCTCTGTCTCAAATGACGAACTCAAAGTCTGAAAACCGAGACCACACTAATAAGTATGTAGTAACTTAGACAAGGATGACAAAAATATGCTAGACTGTCAACGTATGAATGAAAATCGCAATGAGTTGGAAAATCAAGAACAGTGAAAAAACTTCCAGCCTCCACCGGGATTCGAACCCGGGCCTCCCGCTTTGTACGCGGACACCCTAACCAACTAGGCCATGGACGCTGATTGTATGTCCAGAGGTTCTAAACCGGTAAGGAATTAGGTCGTAATTCCACTGTAGGCGTTTGCCACCTGTATCGAACAATACTAGTTCTGTTTTTGGTGACATATTTTGCCTTACTCTAGAGATCAAACATGATGCTAACCAACTCGAAAATCATTTATGATTCCTAAAGCCGGATCTCGAAAGAGATACTTTGAACAGACTTTATGTTAATG
>KN882504.1:213408-233683 GCA_000934455.1 Apostichopus parvimensis | reverse complement strand
TTATATGTATCATTAATTGTCTGTCAGCCATTTTTCATAGTCAGTCTTTCAGACCCTTTCCTCCTATCATTATTAATAACTTTATTGCAGTGTCATTGAGACCCAGGTAGCACACCCTGGGTGTGTCTTATGTCACCCAGGTCACCTTTTTGAAGTCATTTCTCTAGTTAATATATTACTAAAATGAAAATACATTATTCTTATATTTCCATATTGCCCCAGGCCCATTACTTGACCCTTGGTCCCGAGGTTGTTAGCCCCCTCCCCCTCCCCCTCTCATTGGCCTGCTTGGGTGATGCAAAGAAGGATATGAAAAACATTGATAGATGAAAGTAAAACAACAGCTGAGCATATTTAGAAGTTTGGGGCTTTAAACTTTCATGAGAATTTCAAGGCCGTAAAACAGCGTTTAACAACTCACATCCTTTTGAAGTGCTCTTCTTGGCGAACTCTCAGAAACGGAGAGGAGCTCATTGATGCCAAATTCAATGGAAGAATTATGAGGGGAGGTCATCTCTGACTTGCCCGTAGGTGATAGTAAGGGGGAACTGATAGGACTGGTCACTCTGGCTCCTTGAGTAATGGTCAGCGGCTGGATGTCTTTCCTTGGAGATGTATCTCTCTGCAATAACGGTTTCTTTGTCTCTCTTTCCTGTTACATATAAACGAGAGGATAAGTTCGTTTATACCACAGTTTTGAGTGCTATTCTGGATTTCAAGATATTAAGCTTTAACATATGCTAAATGCTCCTTTAAGACTTTATTGATGGTGAATTCAGCTTCCCAAGAGGATAAGTTTGTTTTTACTATAGTTTTGAGTGCTTTTCCTGGCTTTCAAGATAGAAGCTTTAAAATATGCTAAATGCTTCTTTAAGACTTTATCGATGGTGAATTCAGCTTCCCAATCTAAATGTTAATATTTAATCCTTGGTTGATATTTACTGATAACTCAACCGACACATGTTTTCGTTCAAACTTCATATTAACAAGTGTAGAAGAATAATACCCTGTGTGGTAATGGTAATGCAATGTAAATGTTTGAAACATGTCTGTTATGTTTCCCTACTGAGGTTTGTGTCGCATCTGAGGAACTGATATAATGGTCTGTGTGTTAGACTAAGTAGTCCAGTCACTTCAATTAATGAGCCTCACACATATTAAAAAGCGGTACAGAAATATAACATGTAGTAACAGTAGTAATTTTTTTTATTGGTCTAGAACAAAATGAAGTTTTTGGCTAAAGTCATTCTTTAACAAGAAATATTTTTGAATGGGTTTTTCCTCTTGCTTACCTTTTTCTAAAACAATAAAAAAATATTAGTACCAAAGTACCAAAATGATCATGCAATACTTAATAAAGAATCTACAGTAGTTGTATAAGTCCAATCAAGCTTGGTAATTAATCTAGATAACATTTCCTCACCTGTTGTAATAAAGTATCAAGTTCCTTTTGGCTTGGTCTGCATATCAATAATCTGAAGGTTTGTGCACAGGCTCGTAGCTTGGTAACCACATCCTGAATGGAAATGGTGAAAAATGTTTAATAAATTGTTACTATTTTTTGCTTTCTCTAAGTGTGTGTAGTCAAGGGTATCCCCTGTTACTGTAGGGTCAGAAGTAGCTGAAACTTTTCAAAATGAGTCTGGGCATAGGGAAGTCATTTTTTTTATTCATTTTATCCAAAATGCATTCTTTATATTTGAGAAATTTGATTTGGGAATGGCACACATCTAACTGTCCAATTCTTCTGTAATGTTCTGCGCACAAGGGTCAGTTGTATGCTTGCCATTTCAACCCCCCCCCCCAACCCTGACTTCCCTCTCGTTCTTACAATGACCTCTGCCCCTATCATTAAGACAACCATTGGGTATATCTGAAGTATCATAGAAACATCTCCATGCTCTCCGGATATAGAACACGAACATCAAATTAGCTTGATTGGATACTGACAGGACAGTTTAATATTCAACGGCATTTTTGGTTTCACTTTACATACGACACATACACAACACACATTAACAGTAATGATATTCAATGAACTAAAAATACACAGTATTTAAAGTAATATCTGCAGGATATGAAAACAGACACTATTACAGATATTCACAGACACCATCACAAACATTCCCAAAATTAATCAGTGAAAGCATTTGCATATATGTATTAAGGAGCTTGTAATAACACTGTCAATAGATCTAAGAGAAATCACAAAAATTCCATCGCGCGAGAAGGTTCGGACAACATTCAGTATAGTTTACTCCTTTTGAGGCTTTCGGTCAATCACTTCAATCTAACAAAGTTTAAATAAGCTTATCTCATTACAGAAGATTACAAATCACCAGCCAAATGGCGGAGTGTTTTGTTGCGTTTCGTATATACTCACGCTATGAACCGCATCGTGGATATGTACCCCATTGACAGCTAAAATGATGTCCCCTTCTTCCAACAATCCACTTTTGGCAGCGGCCTGACCAGGGAATATCTTCTTGATGCGAGCAGTACAGAGGCGAGGGTCCTTATGAGCCCCCACACCACCCTGGATGCTGAAACCAAGGCCTCGCACATCTTTGCTCAATTCTGCTTCGAAACAATTATCTGAAAACAGAAAAGATGAAAGAATTAAAAAAAACAAATACAATGAAGTGAACCTTTGTATAAAAGAATTCTCTTCATTTCAGTTCTGGTAGGGTATCCTTCATGAAAACGTTATTACAGATATATAATATTGTGAAGAGAAAAACAAAATCTTTTCTCCAAAGTCCTCTTCATATAACTGAGGAAAATAATTCCAAATATGACAATAAAAATTTAACAATAGAATATGACAACGGATGTGCTCTGTTTAAACTTTCGAGTCCCAACACTTTCTCTTCCATGACCCAAGACGAGGCTAAATAGGCCTGACCTTACCTATCGTTGCATAAGGAACATTCGGTATTTTGACGTCTGAGGAGGCATCTGGGTCCAACATGAGTGTCTGTGTCAGCATCAGAGCTCCCACGCTATCCAGGGTGGACATTGGGGACATTAAATTACTGTCCATCGTGACCATGGTAGGCTGGTAACTACTTTGATCGTTGGTCTCTGGGGGAGGAGACGGAGACTTAGGATTCTCTGCTTGGTTCAGCTTCTCCTGTTGCTCCGCCTTCGTAGAGATGCCGTCCAATTCGGACGGTTCCTCCTCCATCACCGGCAAAATCGAGGGCTCGATCTCGAGGGGCTTTCGACCGCTGTCAAACGGGCTTCTCATGACTCTTCGAAAGGATGAGGAGTCGGCGTCGCCGCTCTGAGCATCGCCGGGTCTCCTGAAGACTTGGAATCCGGACCTATTATTGCCTTCGTCTTCTGGATGATTACTCGATGATGGAGACGGAGATCGGGCGTTGGTACTCTCCGAGATGGCCGAGGAGTACCGGTCGTCGTCATCGATGCTCTTCCTATGGACCCAGTTCTGCTGACCTCTGATACTAGCCTGGGTCCTCGCACCGAACAGACCCCTCGTAGGTGTCATCAGATGAGCCGTTGGTGTCAGGGTGTCTGCCTCTCTGGTGCTCAGAGCCGGAGAAGCAATCTCTGCGTACAAGTCGTCGTCTTCGGGGAAGTCGTCGGACGGTACGTCAGATTCTTCAGCATCGCTTCCCGAATCCTCGTTGCTCTTGTAGTCTTCGCTTTCTTCTTCATCACCACCGCTCTCTTCCTCCTCCTCCTCATCCTCCTCTGAGGAGGAGGATGATTCTCCATTCTCATCATTGAGAGCTTCAATCGTAGGTGTCATGGTGCCTGGCGATTGTCCATCATGTCCAGCCCTCAAAGAGTCCAATCGAGTAGAAGCATCGTCCAAAGCCTTCTTACTATCTACAATTTTCTGGTCTGGAGGCGGACTGAATCGCAGCGTATTCTCGTTGAGTGTTTCCTCTTCTGTGACATTCCCTGCCACTTCTCCATTCATGTTTGCTGAGTACAAAACAAAGATAAAGTCAGAGAGTTAGATCAACATCACAAAATAACAATCATCATAATAAAATACATTTATATAGCGCTTAATACAGCGTTTCAAAGCGCTTTACAAAGTAGGAAAGAGACAAAGGAAACCAAAGAAAAAAAAGAAACTAGGAATCAAACAGAAATGTTTTAAGTTGTCTCTTGAAAATACAAAGGAAAGGAGAGTCACGAACGTGAATGGGAGTTTGTTCCAAAGAGAAGGCGCAGTGACAGAAAAAGCATGATCGCCATAACGAGTGCGGGTATGTGGACCAGACTACACATAACTTTACTCCAATCATAATTTAAATAATATTTAAAGGCTACCAACTGGATGAAGATGTTGAAAATTAACACAATTTGTACCAAAATCTCTCAGAATATATTGAAATATTTCCTCAGACAGGGTGGCAATATCATATTGCAATTATTCACAGCCTGCAGAAACCGTCATACAGCACAATGTACATTACCGTTTCATACAGTTAGACCTGGCAACCTTTCAATAAATTTAGTAACATCAACTGATCATTCTGTTTTACTGTTCTGAAACAATTCCAACAACACTGATAAATCTGCAAATCTCTTCATATATAATTCCAAAATATCACGATTACTAAAACAATTCTACTTCCTTGAAAGTAACAAAATGATAAACCTCATAGTACAAGAAAATAAAGCAAACATATATTACCTTTTCGAAAATAAAGCAAACATATATTACCTTTTTTGAAAATAAAGCAAACATATATTACCTTTTTTGAAAACGTTGAAATAATCCACCCTAATCTTTCACTCACTGCATTTAAAAAACAGCTACCCCAAACAAGTCAACTTTGAGTATGACTGATAAAAAAAATATATTCAATGTGACATGAAAGTAATACTCTCTACTTTTAAGTGAACACTTAGGAGAACAGTCTATGCTCCGACAAAAAAATATCACGGCACGAATTGAAAGTACTTGTTTAAATTTAAATTTGAAAATCAATTATTTAAAGCTAGAAAACAAAAGAAATAGACCCCCAATATGAACTGAGAGTACTCATAACCTTCAAGTGACGATAAAAAATATGAATGAAATTTTGTTCTAAACATATTTCAATGTAGGAATTACTTAGATGATAGATGCATACTGTTAAATACAGCAAGGTATGACAGAACCCTACTTTATGGTGACCCCCGTTTTTTATGCATAAACAAAACCAACCAACCAACCACAGTCATGCATCATTTAAAAAATATTTTTAGTATAGTCAACAAATTCAATGGGAATTAAAAGCTAATAGCTAATCCACCTGATCTGAAAATAGCCAACTGTCGATGAGCATTGGTTAATGTCAGATACAATTTTCGTAAACATTTAATCAGTTTCCAAATCGTTAAACTTTTATAGCCAGCCTTTATAAAGAGCAGTTGATTCTTCACTTTAATATTTTTGAGTAACTTTTACTTTTGGTATAACGTTGTTCTATTTTTTTTATTGTTTCAAAGAGTGTGACAATCGGGAGTGTATGTACTGAAGTTGTTATGTACAGACTTTTAGCTCTGTGGTTAATGCTTGGGCCTTCCAATCATAAGGTCCCCGGTTCGAGTCACTCCAAGATTAATGTATGTCGTCCAGTTACAGAGTTGTTTACAATTGGCAATTCATAATCATGGAGGTTAAATATGAATGTAAGAGACTGACTTCGGTCAGCTTGCGCCTTTGATAAGCCAATGAGGCTTTTTTGGAGTTTCTGCTTGCAGGAGGATCTAAAATACATACATACATGCATACTTTTAGGCTCTCAATTATTAGTTGGAGAATATGTTTTCAAATTCAACAATCAAGGAAACCAGACCAAGTTTATGCAAATGCAAGTAAGATTTGGTTGTTTGCAACTTAAAATTCCTTAGTTACCAGAGTTTCCCATATTAATAATTCTCTTTTTAACTACACTTTTTATGAAAAGAAGAAAACCCGAAACTCGCTCGACGATGCTGACAGGACTTCATTAGTGATTAATTTCATACTTTTCTTTCCACTATGTCAATCTCTCATATTTTAATGTTTATAGTGAAGATTAGTCAGCATGCACAGTTCGGTCAAAATGACATCATCAAACTGAAAAATATTTCCTGCTTTTCTACAGAATGATGGCTCAAAACTGTCAGTCCTGTTTAGAACTGACCTTTTCTTGAACTATATGAAGAGATTCAAATGAGTCACAGCAAGCATACAATAAGCTTACCATAGTCTCGTCCCGTTGAGTCATTAGCTTCCGAGGGCTTCATGTTCAAATGTTGCTCAGCATCGGTAGTCACTGTTCCTTCTGTATGCGTTTCGTGGTTTTCCTTGAAATGGACTGGGGTAGGGGGAAGGGTGTTCACCCTGGCCGGGGGATGTCCCCGCTCCATGTGGAGTACGGAGACTTCAGGTACTTTCCTGAGGATCTCCACAGCTTGTTTGTGAGTGACTTTTTCCAGGGAATATTTATCAACTTGTAGGACCCTATCACCTGTTGACATTACAAACAAAACTTTTCTTTCAACATGTGATTACATATTATAAACCAAAATAGATGCCCCCCCCCCCTCTCTAGTAGACAATAATCGTTATATGTTTGTATCTTCTGAATTGCTACAAAAATAACGAAACTTACTAAAGCATTTAAGTTTAGAAATATTAAAAGAATTAACCCCTCACTCCTCAAGAGAGAAAGGAAGTTAAAAGAGTTATGACAGATGCTAAAATAAAATATATATAATTAAAAAGCATCATTGATTTCGTGGTTGTTGAATAAAAGTAAAAAAAAAAAATGTGCGAGATATCTTTCACCTTGATGGGGAACGGATGATGGGGAGGATATGGGAGGAGGGGAGGGGCGTGAAGGTGCCTGAATGGATGGGAAATCTTATAAGTACCTGCTCTTATTTGTCCTTCTTCCTCTGCAGCACCACCTGGTACCATGGTTTTAACATATATACCTCCAAGTTTCACGCTGGTGTTGATACCACCCTAAAAATATGAAAAAGAACAAAAAATAATATTAACCATTCAATTTCTGTTTTTTAATACTTTTTTACTGTCTCCTGTTTGTTTCTTTACTTGCATGATTCATTCTACTTTACAGTAATATGTATTGTTGATATTGCTCTTGAACAACAAATTTTTTTAAACATGTTAAAACTGAAAACCAATCAGTATAGTAATTCGTAATTTACTTGAACATAAAAAAAAAAGTAGAGATACATTTCATCAGGTAGATAGCAAAATTCCACACCCTAACAACACATAACTCAAAAAGGTAAAAAAAGTACATGGAAAAATATTTATAATCATACACAGGCGCGTATCCAGGGGGGGGGCATTGGGGGCATGCGCCCCCCGGGTAAGAAAAAGAGGAGAGAAAAAAAAGAGAAGAAAAAAGGAAAAAGAGGGGAAAAAAAGAGGAGGAGGAGAGGGAGGAAGGGAAAAGAAAAAGAAGAAAGAGAGAAAAAGGAGAAAAGGAGGGAGTAAAAGAAAAACGCCAAG
This sequence comes from Apostichopus parvimensis, assembly GCA_000934455.1. Lineage (NCBI taxonomy): Eukaryota > Metazoa > Echinodermata > Holothuroidea > Aspidochirotida > Stichopodidae > Apostichopus > Apostichopus parvimensis. Next base: position 226,185 of record KN882504.1, on the reverse strand, counting down.
ACACCGGGAAGAGAAAGAGGAACAGTGACATCATTACAGCGCTGATCCCTATTATATACACAGGGTAGCCAGTGACGGATCAAGGATTTCGGAAGGGGCGTGTGCCTCACCCTACCCCTCACACCGACAACTCCATTTTTGACGTTTCCAGTTTTCCTCTCTCACTCATGATCTATATATATACTATATATGGTCTACCATAACGCGTGTGTGTGTATATACGCCTTAAACAATTGTAGAATTGTGCTATGAAACCAATTAACTGTGGCTGGTCTCGAACTGGACCGTGTCGTCGGGGAACATGACGCATTTCAGCATATTTTTTTTTACGATATTGCTAGTAATTTCAAAATAGAAACTTCAAAGTGCTTAGATGCAACTTATAAGGCCTGGGAAGTGTCATTTCCAGCGATCTGGGAGGCATTTTCGGCCAAAATTTGCTTGTACGCTTCCCGCCAACTTATGTTTGCTCTACGCTTAGATAATTTGCCTACAGGCTTCGCCCCTCCCTTGGCAAATTCATCGCTACATGCCTGTTCGAATTTGTAAAGCAAACAGCAGATATCACACCGTATCAGTGAGCATGAAAATGGCGTTCCAGGATGAACAGCCTCAAAACTGTCCGACTTGCCCGAAAAAAATAACCAAAAATTTTCGCGCGCGTTCAACATGTTAATGTCAATATCATATAAGCAAGTATCGGTTATTACTTCGCATGCCATCGTATACCATATATACGGTCCGTGAAAGTTGCGCAGTGTACCGCGGGATGCTAATGTAAACAACGAAATGTCTTATGTAGATAGAGAAAAAGCATGGAGGTCCAATTATGTCAACTCTCTTTTACATTAATAATGGCGAATTAGGGGCTGCAGCCCCCCCCCCCCTGCCTCCTACGCCTATGTGTTTAGTGTTCGTTTCGGAAATATCTGCTATTTTTATTTCCTTCAACGAAGTTTTATAATAGCCGTTATAAGAGGTTTTAATATTTGTACACCAATAAATTAACTGTGTCTGAATTTTCCAATATTTCTGACTAACATTCTTCATCACACTTCCCTCTACTCGTGCAATTTTGACCGGTCTGTTAGGGGTTGAAGGAATTCTGAACAAATAATGGGCTTAAAACCTTGAAAAGTGGGGCTGACAGATATTGTGGGCCGCGACGTAGAATCACCTACAAAAGCAATGATCCACAGGACATGCGATGAGGTCGAACATGATTTGTGACTGGTGACAATCTTCAAAAAGATTATGGATGGAAAAAAACTATTGGGAAATACTTGGTTCTCAGGCAAAAAGTGTTCATCTGGTTGGTCATTTTCAAGCCCCAGAAGTACCATTTCTGGTGATCTGGGTGGTATCAAAACCAGAAATTTTCTTGTACGCTGCGCGCCAACCGATGGTGGCGCTCCGCTTAGATAGTAATTCGCACCCCGCGGGTTAGAAAATCCTGGATACGCCCCTGATACAAACAAACATAGACACCAAAAGTGAAGATATATGTATAGAAACTAAAACTCACTGTTACACTAATACCGAGACTGGCATTTTTCTTCTTCAACTGCACAGTGAAGGTATCTCCCGGTTTTAGTGCACTGGCTACCAGTTCCACATCATTATCTCCACCATCTTCTTCTGTGTTGGTATCCGGCCCCCTCTCACTGGTGCCCACATCCCTCTTGGAGTTCCCTTCCTCTCTCTTGTTGCCATCCGCAGAGAGCGAGGGAGACATATTCATCGATTTCCTGAAATTCAAATCGGGTTTTCTTTTCTTTTCGTCTTCATCTCCGAACAGATCTTCGAGTTCCGAACTTTCTGGCGTGGGTACGTCATCGGAGATATTGTCATCGAAATCCATGTCCAAGGTCGGAGAAAGTCCCCGTTTGACTCTCTCCAGCTGGGCGTTGACCTCTTCCTCCCCGTGTGGCAGTATAACCATGTGCGTATCTCCTTCCAGAGTTTGTAAAGCTTCGGACAAGTTTTGCGGAGGGAAGTTAGGTATCTGGCGTGTCCCTCCGTTACCCTCATTTTTATGAGGTCTGCCTGATCTACCCTTTGAATGTTTACCCGTTTCCTGAGCTGAATGAGAAAGAAGAGGTTGTTCCTTCTTCTTAGCAGGCAGTCGCTCTTTATTCACCGGCTCGCGCTTTGAGTTTCCGTTGTCCGTCTCCGAGTTGACGCCCTCCGAATCTGAGTTCACGAGGCTGTAGGAGGAGCCAAAGCTCTGGGGTTTCCTCTTGGGTTTGGTGGGAGGAGTCTGTCTTGAGATACTTCCGGAGGCAGAGACTGTGGAATGACTCCTCTGGGGTTGGCGATCTGGAGGAAGCTTTGGTCGGGTATCTATAGAGTGCCGCCGCAGTTCGACGATATTTGCATAGGGGCCCTCTGGGGGTGTGGCAACTTTAGCCAACTTAGGTTGTGGACCTACATGCAGAGAAAGAAGATGTTGGTTTAACACTGTACATGGGGCTTTGATATGGTATAAAAAGTAGGATAGGATTTGATTAATTGCTCTTAGGTTTAGCTGTTTTCCAGAAAGATTCCTAAGTTAATTGTCTCATCAAACACTCAACAAGTAACCTACTCCAAACAACTGTGAAATGAAACCTGCTAGTTTTAAAAATACATTTTTGAGAGTAATAACTAACTTGGGTTTAATTTTAACAAAGGCCATTACAACAAAAAAGGTTATAAACTCAGGAGCAAATTAATGTTTGATGGAACTGATCACCAAACTTTTCTCTAACGTTCACTGACCTTCCTGATAAGAGATAGGAAATGATTAAACAAAGAAGGCTTGAAACTAATTTGAATTTTTGTACTGTTAAAGTAATTTTACTATAGAAGGTACTAAGAAATTTTTAAATAAAAACATGTTTCCATCTTGCAAACAGTGAAATGTAAACAACTATCAAAGTTTTCCAAGCATTCCTATGAAGCCAAGAAACATCATAATACAAGTACATGACAAATATTAAATTGTAAATTTGACTTTATAATCATGTATTTTATCATTTAGATTTCAGAACTTTGAAATCAAACTGTGCCAAAGACAAATGGGGAGACAACAATTGCCCTCAAAAACATGATTTGTCCGAGATAATCTTACTGAACACATCAACTCCAAATAGTTCAGTCCCTCATTGAGCTATGGGCCTATGGTCTTATACAACATACATTTGACATGTTTGGTTCAAAATAAACTAAATATTTTACAAAATATTCTATAAAGAAATTGAAACATAACCAAAATTTGAAGCAACTGAAAATTGAATCTATTGCAAAAAGACGAAAAAGAGATGTGAAGTGCTTTCATATTTTACAGGAATTGTTCCCGAAAAGTAAACAAAATGCATCTTCTAAAAAATCTTGTCTCACTCTTTCTGTTCCTCCTCGGCTGTGACAAGATGAGTTGAACTACCTCTGATGTCTTCTGAATCACCTCTACGGCCACCTTGTGACTGACTCCTTCCAAACTTTGTCCGTTGATGGAGATGATTCGATCACCCTTGTAGATCTGTCCGTCTCTATCTGCTGGACCATCCTCTGTCACCTCCCTGACGAAGATTCCCAGATCCAAGCTACCAGAATTTTCGCCTCCGATGATCGTGAGACCTGTCAATTTTAAGATTACGTTGAGAAGAATTTGTAAATTATTGTACTGGAACCGATGAATTTATTGTTTTCACAATCCTCTGATATTGTGGCATGGTCGCGATTTTATTCGGCAATAATGGGGGCATAGGAAGGGCACCATCATCATCAAGGTTGGCACAGAATTTTCGCTGCACAGACCATTCCACCTGCATTTCTACATTGTTCAGAAGGAACTAGTTATTGGATAGCATAAGGATGTGTGTGGAATCAGGTTGGGGAGAAGGGAAAGGGATGCTGATGGAAAAAATATTGTTATGATGGGTATGTGTCCCCTCCACCCCCCTTCCCCTTCCCCACATAATTTTACACTTCTCTGCTATGATTTATGAATGTCTATCAGGTGTACATGAAGAAGGCCCTTTCACAAATCTTATACACAACTTTCATACAAAAGAAAATCTTTTCGATTTTTCTACTCGGCTTAGATTTTTCTACTCGGCTTATTTTTTACCGCTCCTTCTTGAATATATCATTGCAACGAAACGAGGTGTCTTACCAGGTGTAGAAAATGAAGAATATTTCACAAAAGTGACATTTGAAGACCCCACTTTAACAAAATTTCCCTACTATAACTACTAGATGTAACTACAAAGTTCTCATGTCAGGGGTCAAAGGTCACTCACCCAACCCTAGATGTGGATCTTTCTTCAAGGTTACTATGACGATGTCCCTCTCAGGGACCTCGGGGCTTGGCATCTCGTTGAGACGATCTTGAAGCGTGTCACTGAGTGGGCTGTTGAAATTTTGTGGAATGGCTTGCTTCTTGTATGGTTCGCCTCTAGTGTGAATACTTGTATCTACGCAAAATGACAAAGGAAGAAATACAGAATTAATCACAACAATATAGTTAGAATGATTTAAAATTCAGTTGAGCTGTTTAATAATTTAGGTATAGGCAAGTTCTACTTTAATATTATTCTTTCTGACAATTTTTGCTGTGAACATATTAACTTTATTCAAAAAAAAAAAAAGGGCCTTCCGACTGTGTATACAAATACTTCACAACATCATCACATCATAAACCTGACTCGATTCAGACTCCAGGTTACGTCACAGACTCGAGTCGCTGTCCTATTGCCATGGAAACAATTTCGTGAGCTAATGTTGGTCTTTTTTACCCCCTGGGGAACAGAAAACTCAATACAGAACAGACATTTGCAAATTGATAATCCATGCTAGACAAAGAGTAAAACAAGTATGCTAATTTATTTACTTAACCCATAAAAGCATTGATAAATAGTTTGATACTTACCGACCACGTACGGCTGATCACTATCACCTCTCTGTTGTCTGACTGAACCGTTCATCCTTGATCTCTGTCTGGCAGCCTCTCTGAGGACGGAAAGAGCAGAAACAGTTTGTAACGATGAAAAAGTTAAAGGTAAACTTTATGTAGATGCATTTACAGCAACAGTGCTTATCATGAAATTTTACTGGTAGGAGAAAAATTGGTTCAAGTTTTCAAAACGGAATTTCCTGGCAATTCTGAGGCTACAAATGTAACTTTAGATATCAGCATTTTATAAAAGGGAACTGTCAGGTATGTTTATGGTTACTGATGGTAATCTACGAATGTGTTCACAGAGTGTTAAACAGTGTTTAACCTACGACAGTCACTATGACTCAACCTAGGATACAGTCACTAAAACTCAACCCAGGACACTAAAGCCACTGAAAGTCACTAAAACCTTCTGCATTGAACAACTTTGCCAATTTACACTTTTGATGACTTCCCCACTTCCTGTTCACCCAGTCATAAGACAATGGCTTGACACTCTGTAAACACTGGCTGGGTGGTTACTATAGCGACTACCTTACTGTGTGTGATACTACATGACTGGACATCAGTATTGACCTGACACCTATCCATGGATCTCTGTTTACATATGAGATGCTGACCTCCGTAGACTAGGTTCTTTAATCACCTGCTTGAGCGAATAAAGGTTCTTCCAAAGTACACCACATGCAAAAACTTGAAAAAATATGATTTCACTCACCACTTTAGTACTGTAACACACATAATAATGCACTTCATAGTTTTATGAATTAATTGTTAGGAATTCACAAACACAGTGAATGTAACAACAACACAGCTAACAATAAAAATCATAAGCAGCTGGCCTCTCCCGATAATTTTACCTTTTCCTCTCCCTGATGCTATCGATAGTTGCATACGGTCCTTCCTCAACATCTTCATCTGCAGGCCCAGACGACCTCATATACTCGTTGCTGACAATGTTCGGCCAGTCAATCTCGTCATCATCATAGTCGTCATTCCTATTCAGCTCGTCCTGTGAACTAAAGTCATCCTCCGAATAAGAATCGTAATTCCTTCCTCCAGATCGGACCTGACTACTGAGCGGTCTCTCTCTGCCTAAGACAGGGTCGTCCCCATCGTCCAGGAGCTGTCGTCCAGTATCCACGCTTCTTGCTTTGGAGAGGTGAGATCGTCTGCCCTTTAAGGCTCTGCCTCTCTCATATTCTGGTAGGGTTTCCCCTCCTCTCCTCTCCTCCATATGAGACTGGGATCTCTGGTACTGGAATGGCGGTTCTCGCATCACGTTCAGTACCGGCTCGGACGTGACAGGATACGGTTCTCGGTTTTGTAACGGAGGGTTGTAATCGTCGACGAAATCGTCTGTGATGATTTCTTCGTCATCGTCGTCGCTGAACTGTACGTCGTAACCAAAGTCCGGCTGTCGGACGGGTGTGTCGTACTTTATGGGCGACCGAAACTCTGTGTGGGAAAGAAAATCATCATTCTAAAATTTAGTTATTTCTTCTAGTAGTTCTTGGAAATAAAAATGTTTTAGCTCTAGAGAAATATAAATGCTATTCGAATGCAACCACCTTTGCAAACTTTCCTTCATTAATGGTCTTTCCAACATCAAAGCATATGGTTTGTTCGAAGTTGACCTTCAAAGATATGTACCAATTTTACTAATATACAACAATAACAGCAAAACCGCCTCCTTCAAATTACTTGATTCTCTCTGTGAAATCAGCTTAAAAACTAATAATATATCATGTAGAAATGTTGCATTACCTTCATGAAACCTCTGAGCGACCTGTGATTTGTTCCTCATGGTCATATGAAATCTATGCTGGGCTTTACAGAGCTGAAGTAAGTATTTTCCTCTTTAGAAGAAGGAAAAAACGAAACAAAGAAGACAAAGCATGAAAATTTATGCCTATTTCAAATTACTCATTATTAAGCAATTGGTTTTGTGTACTACGTTCCATTTCAACAGGAATAAAAAATTATATGAATACAAAATTTGTGTTACTTTTTCAAAGTTCCATCACAAATGAAATGGAATGGAGGAAGAAGGCCAAAACACAAAAAAATCTACAGAATAACATCAGCCTTGACCTAGGTCAACCACACTCTCACAGTTGATGTATCAAGTGTTAGTCTACTGTCAACACACAACACTTGGCTGAAATTAAATCGATTTTGTCATTTGATTAGGTTAAAATACCAGTTGAATGCAACATTTTGCGTGATCATAGGAAGTACTTGATGATGTATGTATGGATTCAACCACTCACTAGTTGCTTAAATAAATGAAAAGGGTGAGTCTGATGGGAAAAGAAAACTGGTTGTACAATTGTTACTGTAATTTGAGACCCCAAATTAGTCCCACCTCCCCAACCCACTTCTCCCACCCCCCCCCTCTTTTCTACCTTCCATATGCCAGAGTGAGTCCAGTGGGAAGTGTACAAGGGTTGGCAAATATTAGTATAAATGAAACATAACCAGCTGTGGTAGATACCTTTAATACATGGTACACTATATACCAAAGTTTGTAAAGCTTAATGTAACCTGAGGCCCTTAGCTACCCTCCCCACACCACACCCCCCTCTCCCTGAACTCTCTCTTTCTCTCTCTGCCTTTCCAACTTGATTGAATATCCAGCCATTTATATTCCATATTTTATACATTTGTAGCTTATATAGAGAATAGCAAATTTAATTCTTACTTTTTGTAATTGTCAGTATAGTGTACAAATTTACTTCCACTGGAATCATTTGGTTCCACCACAAATTTCTTTCTCTGTAGAGTGAAAATAAGAAAATGAGATCAATCTTCGTCTAGCCATCCAAAAAAGCAAAAGATGAAAACAATGTCCACAGATCCACATTAATTAACAAGTTACACTCTCTAAGACGTGGCTCACTTTGACTGCTCTGTGCTTGTCCATTGGCCAAAACATGCAACTATATAACACAAAGGTTACCTTAGGGCACAATTAAAACCCTCAAATAAATAAATAGGTAAATAATTAAGATCAGGGTTCATATCAAAACCGTTGATAACGGTAGGCCCATCAGTCACAGAACTTAGAACAATGCCGTTTTGCATCGTTTGCCCTCCCTTTTAAGGTAATCCTCTGAAGTAGACAGGATTCTAACCTTGAAAGCTACTTTTTTCGTCATCGGCCATGGATGTGCGTGAAGTTGCGTTCTTGTGATTCCGCTCTTGTCGTAGACGATTATTCCTCGGGCACATATTCCGAGCCAAACTGCTTGCTTAGATGATTTCTTGGACTTTGACACTTTATGAAAATGAATGCCATATTCTGATAACTTTCTGGCTTCCTGTGTTAATAAAACCAGACATTCGAAGATAAATAAAATCACATAACACGCGGAAAAAGGGAAGCAATTCGAAAGTCAAATCGTTGACCCACTCAAGAGTGTAATTATCAAAACAATTATTTCTTCTTTTATGGAAAACTTATAAAAATGGTTGATTAAATGATGCCATTTGATTGTCACATCACCAACTTACCAGCAAGAATTCAAATTCTGCTTCCTCATCACCCATATCTTCATGAGCCTGATGCAGGATGGGTAATTTTCTCCGGATGGCAGACACACCCATACTCTCAATGGTTCCAGCGGGAACGTAATGTTCCGGCAGAAAATAGTTCTGCAACATCCTCTCGTGGTCGTACTCCCCCATCTCTACTTGTAACGCCAAGGACGCAAGTTGCAAGGATTCCCCGTCGTTGCATTTCACCCTCTCCTCTAAGATATCTCGTCTCAGTTGGAGGTACAGGTTGTGTCTCGTTGTGTCATCTCTGAAAAAATGGAGGACGTGTCAGTTTACGATCGATTGCTAAAAAGCAGTTGGTCGGATGAACTTGAAGAGAAACGACCAACCGTCCGAACAGATGTGTTGCAAGTTTTGCAATAATAATGTCGCAACTGATAAATAATACTTTCAAAGAAGATTCATCCAAAGAAAACCATGTAAACTCAAGCAACTTTATCCATCTTGCTTTACCAGTACCCTTACATCAAGAAAAACAATGTGTTCACAGCAGTGCTACCTCATAGCTAGGTCAGCTATCACTAAGCCCCTAACATAAAGGAATAGATATCACACAAGATCCTTGATAAAGGGTTGAGTGGTAATCTGTATTCTGTATGTTATGTGTAATACCTGAGACAAGTCACCATTTACAGTGAGTTTACAATAACAAACATAGTCGTCTAGTGCAAGCCAACAATCCATGTTTGACAGCTGGTCTAACTTTGCATATTATGCTAAGTAGGCTGAATATTTCGTTTGCCATTAAAATTATTTGGAATGTATCTAGGCGGAGTATACCAATTTGACACATCGGGAAATAAATCAGTTTCAAATTACTGGATTTTGCGTTTTATTCAAAAATACTATAAATGCTAAAGATTATGTAGGCAGACACTGCCTTTACATCTTAGCATGTTGTTTAAAAACTGAAGTTAATTGCGTAGCATTTTTGCAAGATTCAGTGTTTCCCAGTATTCCTGACCGAATCTGTTCGAAAAGGTAATGGTTAAATCGAACCGATCTACTCACAAATTCTTTAAGATGTTCACATTGTCAATGTAGTATTTAACTCTGAAAAAGAGGGTCAGTTTATCCCTGGATATCGTGGACCGTAACGTCCCTTTCTTCATTTCTGCTCTCCATGAGTCCGGTCCAACTTTGTACAGTTTTGAGTCGAGATCTAGAAACAGGTATTCCCCTTCTGCAGAGGAAAGTAAGAGTGACATAACTTTTAAAACAAATCATGCATTTGTCTGACAACAAGAAGTCTAAGATGATATCTTGTTCCCCTTTACATCTCCAAACTGTAAACAGAAAACTGCATGCAAATTTAATACAGATGCTTAGGATATGTTACACTTTAGTGAGACAATTTTGAATTTCACCTCTGGACTATACTATCAAATATGAATGTCACTAGTGATATCTGTTGACTACAGCACTGATTGGTAGAATGCTATTATTTCTCCTAACAACATGATCTTGGATTAGATGTAAGATATTGCATGAAATATTTTATCTACCATGTTTGTTTCAATATAATACAATTGCTTAACAATTTATTTAGATCACTTGATCACTTTTTATCTAACACGACTGCCGACAATACGTGAAATTTTTCCTCTAAAAAGCTTAATTTCTCTGAGATTCTCTAAGAACGTAAGACTTGATCAAGTCCGATAACTTTTCATTCTAAAACATTGACTTGCTGCGATATCAATTAATGGTCACCTCTCAAGATTACGACAACTTCTGAAATCTTTCATTTGCCTTCCTTTCACATGTACAGTTCCTGTTTAAACGCTTACCCATTCCTACACTAAAATGGCATTGAATATTGTGTATGCAAGTTGTGTTTAGAGATAACTTGGCAAAAGTTGAAGGAATGTAAAATATTCTAGAAAGCACACAGACCAAGTAAATGGCAGTGTACTTCATGCATGAAAACAAACCAGTTTTGTTACTGCATGAATACGATTATTCATGCATAACCGTGGTAACCAATGTGATATTTTTGAGGGGAACTCGAACCAATAGACTTCTCGATAGCAGGATTATTTGTATCACTGACTCGACAGTTTGTTATTTGTACAGTTTGTTTTGGTTTGAAAATGATTTCTTTGAACGTTTTCCATTGCACAGGTTGGTGTTTCAGCAGTGCATCGGTTGAACACAGACAGACACACCGACCTTCATTGGTTAAAGATTTTGTACATCAAGCAGAAGAAAAACCTTCATTGTTATCTCACCCTGTGACAAAATAGGTCTCAGTCAAGGGACAAAGAAGTTATTTGATGTTTAAGGTCAGACAACGAACATTTTATTTACCAATGGCAGAGACGTTTTCTGATAAATTGTACTGCTTGAAAGTTGTTATTGCAAATTAAAAAGCTCAGAAGTTATGTTCTATTAAGCTCCTAATAATAATATCATAAAACAAGATTCGACCCACTGCCATGATCACAGCATGGGATACATGGTGTTGCTTGACTGCAGTATGGCCTATAACTGCGGCATTTCACAAAGTATAAAACTATCATAGCATAACAAGGGTAATTTACTGTAGTACAACATATCATAACACAGCACATCATAAAATTGTACAGTATAAAACAGCATAGAATAACATAACATATATACATAAATACCATACCATACGATCACATACCATAATATCAAAACAAACAATTTACAAAAATATGTTTACAGTTTATCCTCAACCATCTCAGGAAGTAATATCGATAGGTCAAATCAGTTTGTCCCTATACCTCATGATCTGACCTCTTGACCTGATACGATACCTCATCCCCCCACCTTCCCTTCTCCCCCACACCCACCCCCACCCCCACCTAAGTCACCCCTCTCCATATCTTGAATCTTTCTGCTCTTATTTCTTCATCTGTTATACATTTTCCATGTACACTATGAAACTGAAGAGGAAACAAGTTGCTCATGTACCTTTTATAAATGCCAATCCAAAATAAAACCTCTCAGAGAGGTCGAGATGAGAAGCGACCATATCAAAGAGTTCCTGTCCCGAGGTACCAAGGTCACACATGAGGTGCAAACGTTTTCCGTTCAGGAGAACCACGACCACCTGCTTACGCTCCGGGGGTACCTTTCCTGCCTTGCACTGGTAAAGATTTGAAAGAAATTATATAAAGGCTGCTTACTAACAGTAAACATTACATCCAAATTACCATAGGTCCCACTGGTTTTTAAATGATGGTGGCAAATTATCTGAAGTCATCTTCAGACCACTCTAACAGATTATTCTGGCCGATACAGGTTTCGAGGGGTCACAGATATGGTCTTCCTACCAACAGATTCATTTTTCAAGCATTTATTGTCAAGCTCTAGACATAATAAAATAAAACTGTTAGCAAACTGCTTATCTACTAGAGAGCCTGTGTAAAGAAAATGTGTAAAAAGTAAGTTGGCCTGACATTTAGATCCTAGCAGGATCTTCTTCAGAGGCTAAATGACAAGTAGTACTGTTTACTGTTACTTGTCATTTAGCCTCTGAAGAAGATCCTGCTAGGATCGAAACGTCAGGCCAACTAACTGCTACACAAACTCTAGACATGTCAGAGCTAGTGTGCATCAGTTGTGAGGAGACAGGGTAGTGAGGAGTGAAGTCAATAGAGTCTTCCCATCACCATTTAAATATTTTCAAACATAAGAAAGATATAAAACACTGAATTATAAAAAATAGTCATTTATTTAAAGGTATTTCTGAGACTAATTAAGTCAAATTTGTAGGCAATGAGAAAGAAATTTAAAACTTACCATCATAGATGGTACCATATCAATAGTTTCATTTGGGGCACTGCTCATAACCACAAACTCAGGTCCGAATAATTTCTGAAAGCAATAAAAAGAAGTGCCAAAAGTTGATTATAACATCCACCCGTAATTGTGGTATCAATCGTTTTTGTTTTCACTCAGATGACATTTTTCATTATTTCATTATTCATGATATGCCGACATGAAATTTACATGTTCTTTACATTAATAGTAGCTATGACAAACTGACTAGCAGATTGGTCATAGGTTATTTGCTATAATAATTACAATTGCTCAGTCTAACAGAGAAATATAGAAATCTTTGGAAAAACCTTGCAAGAATATAGAATAATTTTTAAACAGCGGTACAGATGAGGGAAATAAGTTATCTGGTATTGCATAATCAGGGTTTTCGTTAGTAGCCGGGACCCGGGTCAAATGACCCGCCTACTGCACGTACATGACCCGGCTACTTTGCGACGCTCAGTAACAAAAAAAATTTAAAAATT
>KN882504.1:191178-212848 GCA_000934455.1 Apostichopus parvimensis | reverse complement strand
GATAATATTAGCGAAACAGTAACAGCTGCTAAAAGGGGAATCTGATACCCAAATGGAAAGATGTATAAAAAGTTGTGAATCCAGAACCATGGTTTATGGCAAACAAAATTGACGAAGCCTCCTGGAAATGGTTAAACATAACGTGAAAGCTAAAATTATTCCTTCGAAACATGTTAATTTTGTCTAAATCACTGAAACATTACTTCAACATTATGTTTCATTATGAAGACTCTGAAACTATTATGTGCTTCATGAAGTTCAAGGATGATGCTAACATTGTGCAAAACTACAACAGGAACTTTGGGAAGTGCACTACTAAGTTATAAAGTTTAATGCAAAATAAAGCCTACACATGATCACTTAATGCTAGTGCTTGCCATGCATATATACATAAAAAAAACTTCTTTGCTTTCATTCAAAATAACTAAGCACTCCATTTACCAACATTAAACAGGGTGGATTTTTTAATTATTGGATCAATTTTACAAATATCTCATAAGGTAATGCAAATTGCACTCAACAGCAAGTAAACTGCCCAAATTCCCACAATCATGGATATTTAACATTCTTCTATACATATTCATGAAGTCTAGCCTTTGTACGGTAGGTTAGTTTCATTGTTATTATTATTATTATTATAGTGACTAGAGGCCTTCACAGCAACAAGTCATAACACACAGGTGACTTTACAAGAGCATTAGTCATGCAGAAAAGAGACCCACCCACTTTCCATTTTTTAATTAAGTACCTACTGCACAGTGAAGGCGGTGGAAATATCTGAAAAATTCAACACATGTGTGCTGTCTTGCTGCTGGGTATACAGTGTGATGTCTTGTTGCAATGTAAATTAATACTCTGTATTACACACGCTATGAATTCATTGCATAGAAGTCACATCATATCAATTTAATGACTCGAAAAAATCTTTTAAAATATTGGTTAGAAGCACTGAAGGTCGAATACATCCAGCACAATATCATGTTTTAAAAGTCTTCGAGATTCCATCGCCATTCCATGCAAACTTTTTGCAAATCACAAATGTTTTGAATTTGATTTGCTGTGAAAATAATAACACAGCAAATAAATGCTGCATAATTTCTTTATTTTATGATCTAAGCTGCTTTTAGGCAACTCAGTGTATCCCAAATCTTTTGTTGTACACTGTGCAAAAGAATATCAGAACTTACTGTAAACTGAGCAAAATTAGAAAAGATTAAAAAAACTGAAAAGAATGCTCAGCACTATTGATTTTTTTTATTTCATGTTAAGGATTAAAATTAGTTCCACTTTCACACTTTTTAACAGAAAAATTCAACCTTTTTCAAGCAAGTGGTTTTTAAGATTCTAACCTTTAATTTCTTTGGTGTGTGTCTAGGTCGTCTTCTATCCTCTAAATCGCCATTTCTGTACCTGGGTCTGTTGTTCGCTTGCCTGACGTGATTATCAGACCAGTAGGGATCTACTCCCGGGGAGCGGGGCGGACTATGAAACCTGAAGTGGTGGTTGCGGCGCCCCTCTTCGTACAGAGCGTTCGGTATCGACGGAAGCGATGCGGCAGGGGTTAAATGATCGGGATGAAAACTCCCTGAATCAAAAGGGGCCAAGAAATTAGGAGTTGTTTAAAAGATTTATGTCAAATTCTGCATTCTGCTGCAACCTTTCTTTTACTAATTTCTTCATTCTGGGACTGTTTATCTAGTTAGATAATACCACAAAGATATTCATGTTAATTCCCAATCTGTATTTTTTGTACTTTTGTTAAGAAACAAACTGGATAAAATGAAAAGCTTCATGCTATCTTGAATTGAGTTTTATGCTGAAGTGTAATTTTTTTTTTTCTCATCTCATCTATACATGGACTGTTCTCTTCATGTTGGACAGTTTATCTAACTACATAGTCCAACTAAGCTTCTTAAAGTACATACTTTAATACAACATTGAATATAAATCCCTTTGTGGCGTAAATATTACTAATTTTCTTTTACGTCGTTAACAAAACAAATTGAAGGATATCAAAAGATTTATCCTATCTAGTTGGGTTCTAAAAAGTTTTTTTTTTTTTTACACAGTACACAGTACACAGGCTGGAGGAGGAGTACAGTAAGATATGGGCAGAAACATGTTAAGCAAAAAGTAACTCACATTACAAAGCCTTCTTAATAAATCCCCCAAAACCAAGAAAGAAAATCTGTACAAAGGCTGATCACCAGCACACAGACATGTGTAAAGACACATATAATACATTGATGTGTACTTGTAGTTAATTCTTTGCAATATGTTTTGTGAAGATATCGAGCCAACTGAAAGTTCCAACATTCGGTTGTTTCTTCAGAGAAATATACCTAGGTCCCATTTGACAGTTACAAGTACGCGTGTACATGCAACGTTTTATTTGAAATTTTGCACATAAGAAAAAAAATTTCAGATTGGGTTAAAAGTTAAAACATACTACAAGAATGGCAACTGTTTTTGTTTTGAAATCTGTTAAGCCTAATATTTAACCTCTTGGGACATTAAGATCATTTTTTAGATCACATATTAAAGGATGGGAGAACAAACTTCCTTACCTTCTTGAGCAGACTCCATAGAAGCAAGAGACTTCTGAGATCTCGATTTCCTTCTCAACTCTCTTATATTCCTCTTAATGTCGTCGATGTCACTCTGCACTGCGTCGCTCTCTGAACAATAAACTGGAAAGACCGGAGGAGGGTTCGGCTGTCTGATACCGAGCTGTTCTCTGAGGAGACCGAGTCTCTCCCTCCTCTCTCGTAATCGATCGTACACCTGACTGGATCGGAAATCTCGTTGCCTGTCCCAACGAGATGGCGACCTGGGTCCTCTTCGGCTTCTCGGCGACGACTGGTAGGATTTCTTGGAGTAGCGGGAGGGTGAAACGTCGGGGGACGAGATGATATCTGACAAGTGGTACGACCTGCCTTCGTCTTCATCCGAGAGGTACGACTCTTCCAGATTGGAGCGTTTCCGAGGATGGAGAGGCTCCATGCTCTCGTGAGAGTCGGCGGTGCTGCTGCTGTAATGGGAGTTATCTCTTGTTCGAGGGGGACGTCTGGAAGAACGTTCCATCATATCTGGCTCGTCGTCGACTTGACGCTGTGAGGAGCTTCCCAGGAATGAATGAGGACGTTTTTGTGGTGACCTACTGTGAACTGGTGGTTTCTCAAAATCTGCAGAGATAAGCAAGAGAGGTAATGTCCTTTAAGCGATGCAAGTCATTCAAATATCTTCTCAATGTTCTCTTCCGATCTGACACCGATCACAGTGTTCATAACTCTTCAGAGCTAGAAAATTCATCAGAAAATTGCAATATTTACTTATGTAGTAGATATATATTGACAGGTGACGAAAGCTTCACGTGCCTTTTAACAACAAGAGCACTTTATGGAAGATTATTTTTGATCCCTAAAAGCATTTCAGTTCAGATTTTTGTGTGTAGAGTGAGATTATTATATTTATGGAAAGACGTTCCTATCAAAATCTGGTGGAATAATTCACACAAGCGACAGAGTTTGATGTGATATGTGAGGAGTTAAGGTAAAAATAGCAAAGGAAACACTTAGGCTACCTTTACAAATAACCCACCAGTAGATGCCCTTTCCACCAAACGTGTATTAGGAACAATGAAATTTTACAAGTGGCATTATTTTAACAAACTTTTCCATTAAACCTTTTTCTTTTTTAAGGATAATCTATGGCAAGAGCTAGTATGCTTCAAACTTAGCCTGCCCATAGATGAGCTATGTGTAACTTAATTTATACATGTTGCCAATACTTTGGTACTAACTAGACATAGAGTACATTTTTCTGTTCTCCTTTGTACTCATAATACTGGGTTTGTACTTTATATTTGTTTTAGCAAAATTAAAAATCATGTACTTGTATGGTACACTCCTACTCAGCCAAAATAAACTGCATTTAAGTCTGTTTGTACTCCACACACATGGCTATTTACTTGTACTCATACATGGGACTCGATACTTGTACTCATTCTTTTCTGCCTGACCACTGTACTCAAACTACCAGATATATGAGCTGCTGACTTACCATCCAGAAATTCACATTGCTTCATCTCAGCAAATTTAAATGTCATCTGATCACTGAACAGAACACGCTTTTTTTTCTTTTTTTTTTCTCCCCACAATTTTTACTGAAAATATTTGATTTTTTTTTTGTAGTTCATAATGGTAGGTTAGTATGTGACAAAACCAACATGACGAAACACTTCAGACATTTCACTGAATCCTAAAGAGAAAGGGAATAAAAAAACTGTTCAAATAAAATTGGAACCATCTGTTCCATGAATTGTTTGCTTTTGGGTCGGGTACTGGCAAGACACCCTCCCATTGAGTGTGTTGACAATTGACAGTGTATAAAGAGTAGCCTACTTTGTATTCAATTAATTCACCAAGAGGTGTGCACAGTGGTTATCAAAAATGAATGGAACTCACTTCAGTATGACACAACAGGTTATGGGAATAAAATGGTTATTAGAAACAGTTAGTGGTCACACCATGAGTAAAGAAAAGGTCTAAAATTACTCAAGTTTAATGCCAACAATAGGTGTGATTTTTTATACAAAAGGGTCAATAAGGTTGAGTTGGAACGGGTAATATTAAAAAGTAAGAATACTCCTGTTGTATGGGAAGGCCAACTTTCCATATGTTTCATCTATATTTTTGAACTATTTTTAATTCAAGGGTATTAAAACTCTATCTACAAGAGCCATCAAGTTCTTAAATTAAAACAGATATGATACTTGTCTCTGTTAGAACAAAGCTTCTAGAATACTCTCATTAGGCTATTGGCCATGGCATTTTTTTTATATATTTTTATTCAAATTGTTCTTCAGAATCCCCTGGGGAGGATGCAATTAAGAGGATTAAAAGGAGACAATAGACCTTCATAATTATTAGACAAATTACGTCTGATTGTAATTTGAATGGCTGATAATAACACAAATACAATAATACATTATATTTTTGTATCAGAAGCAGGTTGAGGTTAGTGGGGATACTGCTATTACTCTCAACAGATGCAAACAACAAACACAAACCCAGTGAATATGTGTAAATATGAGCAAGGGAATAATATGTATTACAAGAATAAGATCCAATTTGAGTAATATCACAGACTTAGATGTCGCTTAATTAACAGATAATAATGGATAAATATGTAAAGTCAGAATTAAAAGTACTTTGCTTGATTCAAGTAGCTATATTAGCAAATAAATACAAACTATTACTGCAATCAAATGCCATTCTGAAATATGTCTATGGCTTGCTATCAACTTTGTTATCTCCATCTTAAATGTTTTATCTTGCCAATAGTCAAAGAATTTATACAAAAGAAGTTATGACAACAGGTGGCCAGTATTGCAAAATGTACCCAAATTTGGCAAAAGAAACTTAATGGCTGTACATTAACTTTGAAAAGTTTCCTTTTTATAAGTTTATTGTACTAGTTACAGGACCCATTTTTCGTTTAACAGTTGTCTGATTGTCTAAGAATACCAAATTACTGTTTGGACAACCAAAGTCGGCTTGGAAGTCTTTCTGCCAACCGATAGTTGTTTTTAACTACTTCAGGTTTCAGGTAAATTGGTATCCCTCTTCATCACTTTGAAGATACTGTAATAAAACCAAAACAAGTGGCAGGCCTATGATCCACTCGAAGGGGAGCTTAACTGGCCCAAAGCTGGAGTTTTTAATCCACAAACGTTATCATCTATCATACAGTATACATAAGCTTTCTTATTTTTTTTTGTGCTCTGTTGCTACATTTTCTTTGGACAACCAAGTTTGCTGTTCGGACAACCAAAAGGACAGACCTGGCTGTCAAAGGAACGAGCAGAAATATCATAGGAAAGTCTGGAAAGCTTTAATTCCCGAGAGTGACCTGTCGGAACTTACCAGGAGCTGTGTGTTGTTGGTAGGAGTCTTTCTTGAAGTATGAGCGGTCGTCCATTCTTGAGTTATTATTTCCATTCGAATTACTATAGTATTGATCCTCATCTTGTCCTATCCTATCCAGCTTTAATAGAAAATAAGAATGAAAAAATAAAATAATCAATTCAATAAAATAAAATAAAATAATTTATAAAAAACAATTTACATCACTTTCATTATGTCATATGACTTTTACTTGTTTGAAAGTGGAGGGGGTGGGGGGTGGGGACACTGGTAGCAAAGGAAGAAAAAAGTTATGAAATCATGACACCAAATAAAACCCCAAGGTAACAGCTCATTAATAATAAGTGTTAACTTTAAATTAAGGCAAATTTGATTATACTGATCTTTTTTCATCCAATCGAACCTATTTTGTGAAACCAAGCCACAAGGTTAAAGGAAAATACATTTGAAAACTGCATCTGTAACATATAGAACTCCACCAATACCTCACCAGGAATACGTTGCAAGCATTTTTTATGACAAAAGTCCATAAATTGAATTGGTGGGACACAAAATTATCTGTAATTAATTCAAAGGCAGGGTTAACTCGCTAAGTAAGAACAGCTAAATGTTTGTATGATAAACTACATGCATCTCATACCACCGTGGTATCCATTTTACTACAATATATTCTGTGGCTTAACATTGCGACCCACTTTCAAATACAGCTTCAATAACATATTTCAAAACAACTGCGATGAAGTCTTATAAATATATATCTCTAACGGTGCATTTTTCTTTATCGATAGTGAGGTGATTATATTCTAATTTTTCATATGTGGTGTGTAAAGTAAAGTTTTAAACGAGTCAAAGCTGCAGCAGACATATACACAATATTAAAGGTCTACGGACAACATTGTCCTAATTACTCTAGTAGGTGTTGGAAATCAAAATCCATCAAAGATTGACCATTTTACAAGTCTTTGATTAATTCAAATTATTTATGAATAAACATTTGAGCTAATTATGCACATTGATGATGTAAAGGGAGTGACTGCCTAATTTTCTGTTAGGTTACCCCTTTGTTTCACAACCTTTGTTTCAAGGACACTGAACACAGGTTTGTGGCCTAATATAATTTTCTGAAATATTTTATTGTCTTCTTTAAAAAGGAGAACATCACATTATGCAAATGACACCTGTGGGCTTGTAAATTTTAGGACTTTACTTATTAAGGGCTAAAATAAGAAATTTTGAGTGAGCGCAACACTCCACGTCATAGTTTGCACATATTTAACGAGTTTCCGAGATTGATCAAAACTTCAAATGTGTATATCTTGGGAACGAAAAGAGCTTTTTAATAAATTTCAACCAACTTTGAATCAGTTTATCACACCATACAACAAATGTACTGAATATGGAGCAATTTGGCTTGGCGTTCATAGCACTTTAAGGAACAGGAAGTACCGTTAACATTTTTCTAAAAAGGCATTCAGTTTTGTCGGACTGTAAAATGACACGATAAGGCTGCTAGGTAACAATATGATAATTACATAAGAATACAATCATAAATATTACAAATAATAATTATTCAGCAAATGCCAAGACATTAAAATAATGCAATTTTGCATATATATATATATGATTCTCTCCATTTTGTAAATATTAAACCATAGAATAAGAACCCATTTACATTGGTCTGATTGAAATTTATCTAAACGATATTAAAAACCGATCATTTACCCAAGTTTGATTCATGTCGCCCCAAGCCAGATCCATCTTTACTCCAACAGTAGATTAAGAAAAGACACGGAACTGAAAATGTCTGCAATTTTTTACCCCCATTTGTCCAAAGCACAGCAATATATATGTGTTGACTTTCTGACTGATACCATTACAATGGTATATTACACTACAGGGAAAGATATTCCTCGATATTGTTCTCCACAGACTGTACTTAACGGTCGGTCACGCATGACTTGTCCCCACCACTGTTGATACACAGAGTTGAAGGGTAACACACAACTGCCGCTCCTTTTCTATAAACTCTTTTTGAGGTTACTGCACTTCCTGAAAGGGACCAAATACTCGGAACAATGGTCGATCCTAACTATAAAGATTCCAGTAAGTAGGGTGCCCATGGCAACCCTTTAGATCATGGCATTAAAGCCTTGGTATAACAGGAGACACTGATATTTTACAACTTTCATCGCAACATTTTGCAGGAAAATAAAAGATCTGCAAATATATGTTGAATTGAAGGGCACTGGAGGTGTCAGTTTATGGCACTTCAAACTTGGTGATGAGAGTAGGAAGTAAACCCACAGTGTGTCACCAAGGAAACCAACTGTTATTTTGAGTTGGTTCAAAAAGGGATATTTCAACCATGCCAATTAAAACGTAACAGTACTTAATATTATTATAATTATTATTATACTACCAATTTCTGTTTATGATGTCTATGTGCTGATTAGGGGTGTTGGGATTGACATAACAAAGGTTAGGAGGCGGAGGAGGGTTAGTGGATTTGGGGAAGGGGAAATGTAGAGGTCGATGTAAGAGTTTCCACTATAATCTATTTCAACTTTTTGACCTTTAGGGGTAGCTTTATGCAGATGGATGTCAGTTTTATTCAAAATTTTAACCAAACCAAGTATTAATCACATTAAGAGTGCTTTCAGTAAACAAAACATATTTTCCCACTCATGTTTCCTCTTCATGAATGGTAATTGGCACTTCCTGGTTACCATAACTTACAAACATTTTGTCACTCAGATAACTTTTCTTATATTTAGTAATAAGTCAAATGCACAAAGTTAGCCAAAATAGTTTCTAAACTTTCTCTTCCTTAATTTTAAATTTGGACAGTCATAAACAAATGAAATGAGATTTTATAATCATAAAGCAATTGAAGAATTTTACCAAAATCAATTGCAAAAAGCTACTCTTCAGTAAATAAATAAATGAACAACAGAAAAATGACTCGCCATATATTGCAGCATTTGTCATCCAACATCTTCTCCCCTCCCTTCCACTCATGTACCCCTCCCCCAACTCCTTCCCTGCACAATTCAAACACATTCAAGACTGTGTAGCAGAAAGTCACCATACCTCACTAACACTGCCAAGAATAATCTTGTTGAGTCTTGTGACATGCAGAGAGTACGGTACGGCACTGCCCTTCATCCTAGCATGAATTGCACAAGCCTGTGAAAGGCAAACAAAAAAAGAGTTAAAAAACTAAAAATATAAAAAACAGTTGTTGCAAAGGTAAAAAGAAGGAGAAATTGCATCATTTTAGTTCGTTAACTCTTCGTTTATGGAAATGTATGGTAAGCAAAAAGTGCGTGCAAGATGATGACATCTAGCTAAGATTTATGCTATATTTAGATAGAACTGTATGCTGTCGCTGGTCACTACAATTAATCGTGAAACCACACCGTCAGCCCTAAGAGCTTTATCCCATCTGCTTGCATGCAACTAAATTTATATAAGTGTTCAGTGATTGGCCATACGTCATCCAACATCTCTGCCCCTCCCTTGCCCTCATCCCCACCCTCCCCCCCCCCAACACTGTTAACAAATGCATTAGCTAGGCTGACCCAAAGGAATGATTACATCATGTCCTGGGAAACAATGATAAAGCAATTAGTGAAAACATGTATATCATTATGTAGGCCTATGTACTTGAAGGTGAGTAATGTTACTGTGTATCGCATGGCAAAATGCAGGGAATAATTAATTCAGTTATCACAAAACCAAATGCTGCACAAAATGGAAAAATTGCTTCACAAATGCAATAATGAATAACACTTTAGTATACACACTGTGGGTATTAATCACAGCTAAAATTTGAGCATTTAAGTACTTCAGAATTTAATGGTTACCAAAATACAGAAACATCAAAATGTCTTTGTAATTTATTCTCTAACAATTAATTCCCTGAGAGAAAAAAAAAGCTCTTGAGTATATATATAAATTTATTGGTGGCAGCAGATACAATTGCTATGTAAGATCACTATGATCAAACAGTAGATTTTACAAAATCAAATTTCATGCTCTGAAGATACCATCAACGTTTCACACAGTTTTGTATGAATGAAATTTCCTCAATATTTGAAAGAATGGGCATATGAATTTTCCATAAATTTAGTGACACACAAATAATCACGAATATTAATAATGGTCGTCTACAGCCTCATCAAAAGAAAGAAAACTTGATAAACCGAACAAGAAAGTGACTTACTTCTAATATATGTACCAAACTAATCCGTTGTTCGGGAGTTTGACTGCACATTGAGGAAACGAGCGACTGCAGGTTATGGCTTGTAGGTGCAGGAAGTGTTATTGACCTGTTATAATCTGAGCACCATCTAAGAGTTTGTCCGAGAGCATAAATGTACATCTATAAAATAACAGCAAATAAGGAGGATAAAAGAATTGCTGCCTTCACAATTCTGGGAATAATTTATCTGATATTGCATCTCCAAAATGGTCAGAATTGCTATCCAAGTGCAGAGATGCATAGCAGTTTTTTTACATAAGAATCATAATATTTTATAGAGACAGAAGTTCAGAGCCTTCAAACCTTCTACGCCAAGATTTAAGAACTAAATTATTCCATGCAATTTGAAATCATACTGAAAGGTAAGAATTAAAACTTCCCTGTATGCTCACGACTAAGAAAAAATAAAATATACGACATTTTTTTCCTTCTACCTTTCATATTTACAAGTACAGACAATTTGATATGGCTCCTATCAGCTGTGGCCTTAAAAAGTGTTTGCATATGTAGTAAATTTTGAAGCATGTTTATAAAAAGTAATGTGCAATGAATATAAACCAAAAGATACAACATTGTATGTATTTGTTGTTTAATGATACCTCAGAATCAACCAATAAGTAGCAATGGCTATTAATTGAACAAGTAAGTGATAAATATTCAACAATCATACCGAATTAAAACATCACTGCTATAGAAACACAAAGATATCATGATTCATTACTAACTTTTTCAACTACTGGTTCTGAGAAATGATTAATCCCAGCCAAGCCCTCTGGAGGAATAAAATTTCGAAGATCGGGAACAGATACATCGATACTTTCGGTAAATGTCACCTTCCCATCGGCACACAACAGCAGAGTATAAGGACTGACCACGCAACTGGGGCCATCATCTGCCAAAGCTTGTCCTATCACCAAAATAAGGAAAATTGGAAACCGTTGGCATTGCACAGTAAACAATACGAAACCATTTCGGCAACAAACTTCTGTTCTTTCTTGTTTGGTACAAGACAACTCTTTTTTAAAAAAAGGAAATTTTGAAATGTTTTTTAAATTCCATAGTCTAGCAGATCATCTGCATTGCACCTAAATATGCTAAAAAGACAAGAATGGTCATTAAGATGCTCAATCTTCAAAAACTATTTATACTGGAAATCCAAAGAAGTAAGTCTCCCAATGTGGAGAAAATATTCAAAATATTGCTTGTAGATCTGACGCTCTACAATGTATGTCATCTCAACAAGTGGAATGTTTAGAGCGACCAAGGAAGAACATTTTCAACTTTTCACAAACTTTAACAGGCAACCACTTGACAAATTAACATATAGCTTTCACATCTACAAACATAACAGTCAATTGGTTTGATGTGTGATAGCATTTTATAAATAGCTCTCAAAAGCAGTCACTTTTGATAAGGTAAAAGAATACATTTAGATAAGTAATAGAAAGCCTGGCATAAGTTCCCTTAAACCCGAGTCTATGTAGTAATGAATAATAAACAGGTGCTGGTATTAAGCCATTTTATTGAACCTATTAGTCAGGTAAGGTTCTCATCCGATGGTTAAGAGGATATCCCAAACATCTCATTCCCTCGACTTCACTCCTTTCCCAACTTCATACAAAGAGAGATGAAGGCATCCTGTACAACAATTTTTACACAACACCATTGCATGGCAGCAATGTTGGAAAACGTCATGAGAACCAATTTCCAAGTTAATATTGGACTGGAAACCTGTAATTTGACAAATTCCACCTATTGGGCTATACCTTCATTTTCAGATTACAAAACTGTGTTTATCATATTAAGAAACTTTAAAAGTCATTGCAATATACACGTATCTATTTTCAAATGCAAAATAATTTTGAAACACAAAACAGTTTGTACAGCAGCAACCCGCCACTAATTAATTAGCATACATGTCTTTCTCCTGAAAAGTTTTTGGTGCTATGTATGCACAGTAGATACTACAAGGTTCATGGGCATTTCAGTTAAAATTACTACAGATTTGAATGAACCATTAATGCAATTTGCAATGTTGCTAGTCATTTCATCTTGCAAAATCACCATATAAGGAAAACAAGTTGTGATAAAGGATGCGGTTGAAAAACATTCCATTACATAATTAATTTCAATGATTTTTCCTTCAACATTACCTTTCAGGAAAACATCTTGAATTGCTTCTGTACTTTGACACAGGACACTCCAGAGCTGTTCCTCGTGTAATGGTTTTCCATTTACTTGCAAAGCATCACTTAAAGATATTTGCACAGAGTTTACTCCTGGCATGATGCTTTCTTCCTCTCAACAGTAACAATGTCCAGAAAATTCACAGCTTTGAATTGAAAGGAAAAAGATAAGGGAAGACAAAATGTTATGGAGAACAAATTTTGTTGCAAAGTAGAGAATAGAAACTCTCACACTTCATATTTGCATTGCTTATAAATTGCAAGCAAATATGCTAGGATGATTGGTAATGGTCATAATTTACCAAATGCTTCCCCCTCCCCCTTCCCACCCTACTATATGACATGCTCTTGACTGTTTTAGAAACATTAATATAGGGATATTTCTTTCATTCTTTACATTGAAAAGTAAATCCAGCAGATGTTGTGAAAAACTCATTGGGAGACTTGCTAGCACACTACAAGTTTGGCCTATTCTCCATTGGTGTTGCTATTGCAAAATCATGAAATTTCCCAAGTGTCATTGGTCCTGCATCATAATAGGTTCCTTGACTGTACATGGTACATGTCATGCATACGCTAGTGTCAGGGTTACCGTAGGATACTGAAGGCAATTAAGTCTAGCAGTAGCAGACAAAAACCTACAGGCCATGGCCCACGCAACAACTGTATCAATACCATTACCAATGACTGAATTAGGGTATGTTTATCATATAGACTATACTTCCCACATACCGCAGTAAACCTAAAGTACAGGTCCATCCATTTAGGCACATTTAGGCAATAGAGTATTGTTCTAGACTAATGTGATGTGATGTATGTTGGGCCAACACGAACATGTTACAGCCTACCACAAAGGCTGCAGCCTACAACTTACAAGCCCTAGCCTTCATTAGGAGTTATGGCCATAGGCCATTTAACCCTTTCGTACACAGGACAATAGCAACCTCTGTCACACTGGTATAATTCATCAGGTAATACAAACGTAAATAACCCCATCCCCACTTGTATGGAAATCTCAACTGTTAGAGTTACTAGGCCTATCGAGGCTACCAACAATAATCTTTGGCCTACGGTAACTTCGTAAGGTGTACACTGTAACGAGTGTAAGCTGAGTTACACACTACATAGGCTAGTACATGTCAGCCGCAGTGACAAATGGCTTCCATAAACCATGGAAACCGTATGTACCTTATGCCTACCACGATCAAACTATGTTTATTGAAAGACTCTTATTCTTGCGTTAATAGAAGACTTACTGGGCGAGATAGATGTATCCAGGAATTAACTACTACATTTCAAATGTTCTTCCAGCCGATGATTATTCGCAGATAGGAATCTATGGCACTACGGACATTATTAAATCGATAACTTCAAAGCAAGCACTAGCTGTAGTAAGAATTTTGAAAGAGGACCGTTCCCATTCTAAAAAGGGTAATTAGTATTATTGTTATTAATTGTATATGTATTTAAATAAGTTAATTTAATTTTAAAAATTCTTTTTAAAACTATTTAAATATTTTAAAATAAATTATCAGTCCTAAATAGTGATTATTATTATCACATATAATAATACTTCCCCTAAAGTATATTGGAAGATTTGACCTGGACATTCCAAAGCTTTGAGCAACACATGCAGTACACAAACAGTGTTTCTGTACTGTTTACACAAATCATTACCAGTCAGCTGGGCAGTCTTACGTTCATAACAATATAACTGACGTTGAAATATCCGTTCCAAATCCCTGAGCTAACAAGCGCAGCTCAGTTTAAGCAAATTATCATCTCAAAGTGTTAAGATTATCAAGAATTTGATAAATGTAGATTCAATAAACTGGATTTATCAAGTGATAAAGCAGGAATATCATTGACAATCTCAACATTTCGACCGATCAAACAGCTGGTTTATCTCTTGATCAAGGTTCACTGACAGCTATAGCTGGGCCATCTGGAAGGAGAGGGTAGGGGTATGGTTGTGGTGGTCGGATTTCAATCCAGCCCATTATGGTGATATTCCTAGTGGAGCCACTTCAGATATAAATGTCCGTGGGTTTTTTTTGGTAATATTCGTTTTACAAATTTTCAATAATCCTTTTTTTTATAGCAAAGCTATATATAGGCAAAAGTTTTCATGTGTTCTTTTCAAATCTCACTTTGCTGTCAAGTTTGTGGGAAATCATACAACCAGACTGTCTACCTCTAAGGCTCTAAATATCAACCACACAATCGGAATATGTTTCATATAGGTTACATTGATAAATTTTAAAAGTGGAAGAGTATGAATTTTTTATCATCCATGGCATTGACTCAATTAAGTTACCAAAGTTGTGTAATCAACTGAGGATAGGAAACCAATGCAGGAGATTGAACTCATAGAAATTTTCGGAATAAATCCTCTTTGTAACATTTTTGTTGTGTGTGCCTTATAAGCTTCAAACAACTTCATTAAAACGTAATTAACAGGGTAGATGCTTATGAATTCTGCCTATTGGAATACTTAGCATCAGCTGATGATTTCGAAACCAGTCAAGTTCATTTATTGGTTTCAACACCTGGTTTACCGAAATATATGAAATGTTTTGATCCTAACGATAAAAAGAGTCAGCCATAAACCTATAATTTATACCACGCCCCCATTTGCCCACATCGGTTTATCCCCTATCTGGTTTCAGTCGACCCACCTGTGAAACAGTTGTAGTACCAATGGCTGTTGACAGATCTCGTTGCCAAGCAACGTACAGCTAGATTGCGAAAATCGTGTAGGCTGTGTGTTGGTACGTAGTTTCGGTACATACATAACGTGTACGCGTTCTTCTAAAAGTTAGTTGAAAATTCATAAGCCAATATGACAGAAGAAGAAACAAATGTCAATATGATGCAACCTCCGCAAATTTATGTGGAACGGACCTTAGCCATGGTCAAGCCGGACGCGATTCATAAAGCAGAAAATATTGAAGAGATCATATTGAGATCTGGATTTACAATACTAAGCGTACGTATATTAGGCATAGTCTAGGCCTAGGCTAGGCCTCACTTAGTCAGTGTTCACGTCTAAGTTTAAGCCTTAAGGAGGTAATTCAACAACAATTGACTCACAATAGGGAACTCACAATAAGTTGGCCTCCATTGAGCCTGAAATACTGCAGGATTGTAATACTAGTAATACCACTACTTGACTAGGCTAGGACCTACTTTGTGCTTGTAAGTTGAAGTTGTATTGCATATGGACGTATCAGAGTGAAACAGTTGAAGCCTAAGTTAGGCTACAGATAGCTGATATGAAAAGGCCTCCATAACTTTGGCTTGGTTTTAATATCATTGTCTAGCAGAATGAGAGCTGCTTTGGCCTACAGTCGCATTTTCAACTTCAGGAAAGAAATACAAGTGTAGATTTCTCGGTCATACTAATTAGCGTCAACAGGCCCATTTCACGATAACTCAAGACAACTCAAGACAACAAGTTTAAAATCCCATCAAGTACAATTTTTGCAATTAGAGTGTATCTGGAAACACCTTTAAAACTGACTGAAACCATCGTGCATACATATTTTTCACGGAAAAATATGTTTTTTTCGTAAAAATAGTCAACTTTCTCCGTCCGTAGAATTGGACGACGTGATGCTATTGCGCTTGCGCAATGACTTTGGACCGCACCATTATGATATGGGTGGGTTTGTGTTAGGGGTTGGGAACTACCTTTGTGAACAGTGTCGGTAAGGTGGGTCGACTTAAAAATTGCACTCAACTGTAGTGTATTGATGCGGTCCAATGTCATTGCGCAAGCGCAATAGCATCACGTCGTTCAATTCTACGGACGGAGAAAGTTGACTATTTTTACGACAAAAACATTTTTTCCCGTGAAAAATATGTGTTCACGATGGTTCCACTAAGTTTTAAACGTGTTACCAGATACACTATAATCACAACCATTGTATTTGATGGTATTTTAAAATTGTTGTCTTGAGTTGTCTTGAGTTGTCGTGAAATGGGCCTGTTGACGCTAATTAGCACGACCCAGATTTCTCCATGATTGGCTGGAGATTCAACATATTTCTGGTTTTCATCGCAAATGTTTCATCTTGCCATGGCATTAGTAAAGTACTTGTAAATGTCGAATTTCTGACCATAGGGGT
Organism: Apostichopus parvimensis; assembly: GCA_000934455.1. NCBI lineage: Eukaryota > Metazoa > Echinodermata > Holothuroidea > Aspidochirotida > Stichopodidae > Apostichopus > Apostichopus parvimensis. Next base: position 196,341 of record KN882504.1, on the reverse strand, counting down.
TAGGGGGAATTGATTGGCAGATGATTGATCTTTGGTGATTTGTGTCTCTTTAGTTACAGTTATTTCTTGTCTAAGCATTTGTCAGCTTAACTATGCATTCCCTTTCAATTTGAATTAACCATTTTTCTTTATAGAAAAGAAGAATACATCTAACACCAGAGCAAGCAAGTGACTTTTATGCAGAGCACTATGGCAAGATGTTCTTCCCTAGTTTAGTTGCATATATGAGCAGCGGTCCCATTATTGTCATGGTTTTAGCAAAGGAAAATGCTATTCCATACTGGAGGGAACTTTGTGGTCCAACAAACAGCATGAAAGCCAGAGAAACCCATCCTGACAGGTATTACAATTTTTTTTTCTGTGTATCTTTTCTTTTTGAGCCAATTATGGTAAAGGGAAAAGTATTTCCTTGATTTCACAGCAAATATAATGTAGTTTAACCAGGTTGAGACGGGACCTGAGGAAACTGTGTACATCATCAGCGTAACCTAAATTTTTAAAGTTGCACAGACATTACTAGTTAAAGTACTGAAAATATCATTCTGCCAGCAATCCCTGCAAAGTGTCACTGCACGAGTTTTACTACCATCCAGATGTACAAGTTCCTAACAGGAGGATGCACTTAAAATATCCAAGACGATGTTTGACTGGATTTCGCTAATCTTTTTATCAAAGGGAAGTTTATGATTTGATGGAAAATTGCAAGCAGATTGTTATGTGTAGCCTATTATGTGTATATTGTGGATGCTTCACCTTGAATAAAGCCTAACCATGTCTAGTTTAGCTCTAGACAAAATGAGAGAGGAATGGAGAAAACCATCCGATCAATGACATTTCACAGGAGATATTGTGGACTAGAACTTTGGACTCCTTTGACATTTCTCACAGTTTGTTAAAATTTCAGTTGTTTTTGCATTATTCTGAATGAAGCTTTTTGTTTGTTTTTCTGTTCACTATGTCTTTTATTTTATCATGTACAGTATTAGGGCATTGTACGGAGTAGACGACCAAAGGAATGCAGTCCACGGCAGTGATGGTATAGTCAATGCAGAACGAGAAATTAGATTCATGTTCAATGACAGTAAGTTAAAAATATGTTAATTTAATAAATTAAGTTAGAATTTTGCTCCTTAATATTGGTGCCAATTATTTAAAGTAGTCTATCAGTTGAAATGAATATATGTGAGTGATGAGAAAAAGAAATCTTTGGACGCAGGACAAACATTAATGGTCGTCCGAGATGACCAAATTACTATTCGGATGAACAAAATCAGCTATAGAGGTTGTCCGATGGATGAATAGTTGTTTACATGGATATCAGATTGCCTTGCGACTATATACCCCCAAAGAGGTAGAATGATAAATTGGTAACTGTATCATCCCCAAAAGCCTCCTTTTTTTTCGAACAACCAAATTTGCTGTTCAGATGACCAAAATGTAAAGACAACTAGAAACAGTTCCCTAAAAATTTGCTCTGGGACATTTGACTTTAAGCTACAAACAAATGAAAAATGCAAAACTGGGACCAGATTGTATTTTTTATTTAAACCAATTGGTGCTAGTACTAAGAATATACATGAGAGTGTGAGATCATTGTGAGACAAATCATGTGTCATATGTTCATCCTACTTATGTGATATCTACCTTTCTGCTCGCATCTGTGATGTAGTGGCACGGTGATATCACAGGGTTTTGGAAGAGGGAGAGAAGAAGGCAAGTTTTGGTCTCCCCCCCCCCACCCCCTTCCCCAGAATGGTAGCAAAGTGACTGTAGGATAATAGCTTGACTAGTGCCTTAATTGTGAGGAAGGGCAATTTGGTAACATCTTCAAATTTCCTCTTCCTACCCATTCTGGCTCATACTCAATAAGAAAATTGACACCTAATGTCTTGTTATATTTTATGGATTAGATACTGTAGGAACATTTCTTTTTTTTTGTAATCCTATTTCAACCAACAAACTAACTAAAAGGTAGCCATACAATCACCAGGCTGTACATTGAGTAATATGACAACCATAATAATATTATCATGAACAAAAGAAGTTTGCAATTAGAATTGTAGATAGGAACTTAAGGTATGTATAGCACTTACATACTAATCTGAATCTATACATTGATTGTTCTCATATATAAATTTTTTTTTTTTTTTCTTTACCCGCAATTTTGTAGGTATTGTGGAACCCATTCCCGTAAAGCAGGCTGCTAAAGATTACCTGGAGAGGGCAGTTAATATCACATTGTTAGCAGGTTTGACAGAACTGTGCAAAAAGAAACCAGCAGATCCAGTGGTAAGTTCTGCATGTAATCTTGACAGTTTTATTATGGTTATCTCAACTAGGAATTGAACCAATAACTTAGAAAGACAGTAGACTAATACTTGTCCCTATCTGTGGTATGAGCATTGTCATGTTTGTATAAGAGCAAAACATATGGTAACCAAATGTAATAACGACCTTTGTTTTAATTTGGATCAACTTTGTTTTCTAATATCCATATGTACTACAACATATTGAGATATTCATATTCAGCATGGAAGGCAGTTTTTGTACTATGCTAAGCAGCCCATTCTGCATGTGGAGAAACCCGAACGACTCGTAACTTCATACCAAGTGGCAACCCAATTAATGTTTTGGCGGATATTTTGTCAAAAAGTTGCTCAATTTCACTTTGCAAACTGATGCAGAGGACAAGTTTTGTGTTTTACACTTTGAATTATCTCTTGCATTAGTTAGCAATTAATTTTGGATCTGCATGTTTACAAAAGTGAAATTCTGTCCAACAGAATACACGATGTGGAATTAGATGAGGTTTCCCAGTTGTTCTCTTATTAATGACTGCGAGTGTCCCATAAACCCAATCATTGGGTTAGTGTACATATATGTAAAACAGATCACCTTTTGTTCATGTGTGTTAGTATGAATACATACTTTGCTTATATCCTGATTAATAAGAGTCATTAATAAGTGAACAACTACTTATTTTGATCCGATTCATGTTTGTCTGCTGTGACTTCAGTCAGTCGCTTGGACCTTCTAAATATTCGTAGGACCTCATTTTTTAACTCACTACAAAAAATAAATTTGAGATTTTTGCAGCATTTTCTGAATGCTATACGTACTAATTAACGTGTCCCTTTCCTTTTCCTCTTACAGAAATGGTTAGCAGACTGGTTAATAGCCAACAATCCCAACAAACCAACGATCAACGATGACTACAAGGTTGAAGAGTCGTGAACTCACACAAAAGACAAATGTATAATGAGGAGATAATAGCAGATATGAAAATCCAGATTTGACCAAAAAAATTAATATTAAAGCTCATGTATTGTACAAGAAGCTGCCATCAAGATGGGTAACCTCTGACCTGGACAAACTGTTACCCCATGACTGGTGTTTGGTTATTGTAGTTCACAAAGACTCCTAACTGTAAAGTGAAACATTCTGAATGAGAATTCAAACTTGAAACTATTAAAACTTTTTCTTGAAACTATTATAACCAATATGAGACATGTTTTTCACATTGCTGTTTCGCCCATTTGTCATTTTTATGAGTAAATGCATCACATAAAATTCTCAGGTTTATTAACAATTTATGAACATCCAGAGGTCACTCTATTTATTCATCTTTAAATATACTGTATCTATGGCATACTCCTTTAAGTATAAAGTGATTAATGCTGATGGTGTTGGCTCCTCAGTAGAGGCCTAATTGTTAGTTTTTTAATTCACTGGCCTTATACATTCCATAAACTCGATCAAAACATGTTCCTTTAAATTTGTATAAACAGTTAGAGAAATGTTTGTCCCTCTACGAATTTGTAATGCACTCCAAACGTTAAAGTTTTGTATTTCCTTTCAAGTTTTGTGTTGCATCTGACGAACTGAGTCGTGTGTTAGGCTAAGTAGTCCAGTCACTTTGAAGGAGAAGCCTCAGATGTTTAAAGGGATATATATCTCAAATATCAAAAGTGAAATTCAAGTATAACATGAACTGACAGCTGTGTTTCCTTCAGCACACTACATCAAAACTAAAGTTTTCCTTTAAAGATATATATTTCATTGGCACTGTGAACAAGAAAAAAGTAGAAATTTGAGGGAGTCACAAAAAGTTGTTGCATATTTCTCACTTTGGAAAAGTATGTGATTGAATTTCTAATGCCCACATCTTGTTTATGTGTGCAGAAAGTTGCCTCAATACTGCTCCAATTGATTCCACCTTTAAAATGGATAACTTGATAACTAAAAGTAAGATCTAAACTGAATATTACAATCAAAAGTGCTCAAATACAAATTTTTCATTTTCATAAAACATGGAAACTTTAAATTCATGGAACCTCTGTGTTAAGATGTTGCTTTTGGTATTCATTCTTTGGTATTCATTCTTTCTTGTACATCAAAGGATACACTAAAATTATATCATTCTCTGTTTTGTTTCATGAGGGAAATTCAACAAATATTGTATATATACCGTTAGTTATGTACAAGGTCCTCACAACTTTTTCAGTTATTATTCTGCTATTAGATTGAGACATATTGTAAATAAAGAACAGACCAAACAAATTGAATTCTACGCTCTTTTATTATAAAACTTTCTCTTCCTGTGTTATCGAAACAACACACAGATATTCTAGTGCAATTCATTTTGCAGACATTTAAAAACATAAAAGCACATTTATCAAAATTGTTAAAGTTAAATTTTTAATTACCCTGATTTTATGAAAGACTATGAAAAGCTGTAGAAAGATAAAAAATACATGTGCTTGAAAGTACTGTAAAAAGTACTGTAAAAAGGTGACCCACAGCCAACTTACTGATTCTCGCCATTTTTTATCACCAACTTAAAAATATTAACATTACAGACATTAACACCAAATTCAAACAGGTACCTATAATGCTGTATTTCCCAAGTGCTAACTATTTCCTTTCATGTACAACTTTGTAATAAAGCATAAATAGAAAATATTGAAAACCCCTGATTCTTACTGACAAAGTATACTGGGTCAGGGACCTAAGCTATGTCTTCACACATACGTTTCAAAGGCACACTTCCTAGACTATGGGTCGCATACCCCAATATGAGTTGCCATGCTTTTAGAGTCTGTCACAAGTCAGGTAATTGGGAAGAAAAATAATCGGTAAACAAATGCTACCGAAGGAAACGGA
>KN882504.1:168406-185884 GCA_000934455.1 Apostichopus parvimensis | reverse complement strand
CTGATTTTATTGTAGAGTTGGGAGGGGGTGGTGTGGACTTGTTTTCTAGAATTTGTTATTCAGGATAAACTAACAAGTGAACTTCTCAGAAGATTCTGATCTCACCTCAGCTTTCTACCTAAATGAATATCAAAGAAGATGATGATTATATTCAGGTGTGACACAGTGAAGATTCCTATTTAGAATACGCTCAAAACACAACCAGCTACGCTTTGGAAGGTCATTAGCATTGCCCTCAGGTATGCTAAAAAGTCAAATATTGTTTTTTGTTACTAACATTTACACTTCTACAAGCATTTTACTGCCAACCTAGCTGATAACATTTGGCTTCATCAAGAGATTAAACGGTCTGATTGAAATCTCAAAATTGAAGTAGTTAAGGGTACAATATAATGAATTTTTGTCTTGGAAGATAGATTGATATGTATATGCATAAAAGTTTACATAATAAGTCATGAATATGCATACCTGAGATACCTCTCCATTCATATTGCTATTCCATATGTCAAAGCTATCAACTGCTGAACCTTTCCTCATCGTTACCATGCGTCCACCTTCGCTTTCGAACTCCTGATTCGCCATGATGTCTTTCACCCCTGCTGGGGTAACCTGAAAGAATGCCTTGCAGAGACCCTCACTGCCAATCCCACACATTTCGCTCTTAATGGCATCGATGCCCCTAGCTAGGGCATAAACACTGTCAATAATGTTCTGCGCATTAATGCTCGCCAGCGAATTTTCGATGCGATCCGACGTGTCGCACCGTCGGCTGTTCTGCCCGGTCAAGACACATCCATACTTGGTCATGATAAATTCATCAAACCATGGATTATCTGAGTTCTCCCCAGCCCCCAAAGAGGTAATGTAGTCATCGAAATCATCTAAACTACGGCTTATAGAGACGACAAGGGCACCGTTGAGTTGGGAAGGCAGCGTCACCGAGGGAGAGGGGCCGTAGGGGTCAATGATGATGAAGGTCATGTGACGATCTATTTCCATTCTCGTTAATATATGTTCTGCAGTCGAGAGAGACATCACTAAAATGGCGACATTGCTCTCACTTGCAACCAAGGCGGTTTGAATAGAGCTTACATCAATGTCGGAGTCATACCTTTGCATAAAATCGACACAAATTCCAATTTCTTCTCGCGAGTTAAATATGGATTCTGCCACTGCAAAGAACAGTCACAAGAGAGGAGTTTCGTAAGTTTACAAATTATGACAAGAGATCTTGCTTTTCCATTAATTATGAAGACTCCTAAAGTTGTGTTACCATGGTTACAAAACTTTATAAAAAGAAATTAAATCTTGTGGACTTTGAACCATTCTTGAAACAAATGCAGAGAGGATTTCTCAATGACTCTTCCAAGACTTATCGATGGTCATTATAGGTTTCACCTGGACATTTGAGGACCATACTTGGGCAAAATACTTAACCACACCTTTACTTGATCAAAAATTGAATAAAAAATTGCATTTGAATTTACACCTTGACTCTGGTGTCATCTAGTCCATTATTAAGTTGGGTTGTGTTTGAGGAATTTTCAGACAATTGTGAATTGCCGCCTTCAACTTTCTTGACTTTTCGAGTATGCATGTCCACAATCTTAACCTCTTTGAAAGTACAGACGTTACTTTTAAACGAGTGAATTACTATTTTGAACTTACACTGTTGATGTTGTACATCTCTCCCATCACTAATTATAGCAACCAGATTCCATCCGTACATTTGGAGAATACTTTGTATCGCTCTGAAATATTGGTCTAAGCTATGGGATGTCTGTATCAGGAATTCTGAAGAGCTGCTGTTTACAGAGCTGTAGGCCACCTGTGAAGGTTGCAGAAAGCAATATAGAATTTATGTTTCTGTGTGAAACTACACATTATTTCCAAGACTGCAGACTGCAAATATTCCCTCTTCCTCATGATCAGCTGTTTCTTCAAGTTATAAAATTTACTCTTTGATATTTGTCCGAAAACATCTGTGTGCGATAACTTAAGACACATAGCAAAGTTCTGACATTGAAAACCTTAACATGCAGAACTGACCAAGTTGAGGACATGGTGCTATTTCTGCTGCATATCCAAACTGCATAGCAACAACAGCTGAATATGATAGTCAGTACTATGATTCAACTAATCAACCATGAATAAAACAGATCATAAAGTTCTGAGTAATATTAATTAAAGACAAAGCTTGTTTTATTGTTCATTGATCATTGTTTTCATGAAGTTTGTTCTGAGGCAATGTTGAATGAATGGACTTTCTTCATCACAGTCTTAGGCTTCAACTGCTTTGATACACGTGATGAAGGAGTACCACTGGGTAAGAAAGCTATGTATGAGCCTATAGGGAGCCGACATTGTACACATATGGTATGACGATTTGTATGACATAAACTGTACTGTACTAATGTACTGTCATACAGTCAGTTTGCATTTTGTATTAACCATCTTAAGTGTTGAAGTCTATGGACTTGAACTCCATCCTATTTATGACACCAATGTATATACCTTCATTAGTATACTTTGAGTATCTGACCAGTAAATAGTAAATACACACTAAATACACTACACCCTGTGGCTTGTCTGGGCTCATATCATTGGTTCTGGCATTTAAATATGGCATCAGAAGTGGGAAGATACAAATATGAGATCTTAGCTGTTAAATACACATTTGAAGGTTATACTCTTTATCTTGTTTAAGTTCACATTATCGGATACATGGTGTCAGAAGTGGGAATATACTATGATGTTTTGAAATGAAAAGATGGGCATCTTAATAACTTTAGAGCAGTATTTTGATTTGAATATGAAGACACCTGCCATGCCAAATAATTCCACCACAAAATACAGCTCACACACATCTTAAAGATTCAAGTTTCATTCCAAGTCACACAGTCGAAAAGATTCTAGTTTGTGAGAATACGTAATTAATACTACCTACACTGATTAAGAAATCGGAAATCAGAATGGAAAAGAATCAATTCGCTTATTACTAGAGCAAATGTTGAGCAAACTGCTGAAGAGCTTAACACTGACACCAGGCCTCGACAAATACGGTCGCCAACTCGCCAATGGCGACTAGAATTTGCGACTGGCGAGCAAAAAAATGCTGCATTACGCTTGACATTTTGGCGAGTGGCTCATTCGCTCACTGCCTTTATACGATAGGCTTACTATTAACTTGTGAGCCAATCAACAAAGGCCTATTGCCTAATGTTACACATCATAGTAGAATTATCAAGTGCACTGTTCCAAGTAGGTCCTAAGGAACAGCGCTGTTCACCAGCTCGAAACTAATTTGATACTAATCGACTAAATGATGCACGAAAGGTGTAACCAAACTGGAAAACTACAAACTTAAATAAATGCGTAACGACAACTCAAACAGGGGTAACGCATGAATATCATGTTTTAAACACTTTTGACGAAGCACAATTTAAATATATCGTTTTTGCTGTAAACAACTAACAGTAACACTAAACTGCGATATCCTAAGTTAGGCCATACTACCTAGGCTTATATCACACAAACACTTTGCGAGAAAAAATGGTGAGTAAATTTAACGTTTTGGCGAGTACAATTTTAGACTCTGTCGCCAGTTGGCGAGTAGTTTTAAAAATTTTTGTCGAGGCCTGACTGACACTAATAGTTAAAGATGAGGAATCTGCAATGCATATTGCTGAATCAGCAGTACATATAAGCAAAAATCGATTATGCGAGACACCATATTTTCCATTTATATTGTTTCCGTAACTAGCTAGTTCTCATGGTTACCGTGCTGCTTTTCCATTTATACTATCCATATTTTAACTACTATTGGCTCTCGATCAAACTTCAGAAGAGGGAAAGATGTGACATCACGCAACATCAGGCATACAATATTTATTGGATTTCCCTGAGACGACATAACATCTTAAAGTGGCAAAGCCAAACTTAACATTTTTTGGAAATTGTTCATGTTTTTGGGACTTTAGAGGAAATGTCAATAGATGAACTTAAGTAGTTTATATTGCGATGCTCTAGCTTTGATTGAAAGAGAACAAGAAACAATAAGTCCTTTGTCCATTAACTTAACTAAATAATGAAAAAATGAAAAAAAAAAATACAACAACAAGAATGCTATAACTTTATCACTCCCATAACAATACGACTGACTGTAGCCATGGTAACAGAAAGCAGAAACAGGAGAGAGTGGTGCAACTAACCTGTACGTATTGAAACTGTTCCGATAAATCTGATAAATATCTGGTAACCGTTTGGTCCTCAGCCGCCACAATGCCTGCAATATGTCGCCAGGTGTTGTCCTCACTGAATTCGCCCGTTCGTGACAAGTAAGATGAAAGCGACCTTATGCCTTGTCCAGTGCTGAGGCAGCTGTCAAATACGGTAGTTCCAAGCTGAACGCCTTTCAGAATCGTGTCGTCACTATTGATAGCCTTCACTGCATACAATATGGCCTCCACGTTGACAACGCCAGCTTCTCGTAGACTTCCGCATGTCTGGGATGAACCGGGAGTGGATTCGTGTACGCCCACGACAGCTGGAATCTGGAGCTCTCCGGGCAGGCTGGCCACCAACCGTGCGGATTCCGGTAAAGGGAGACATTCGTCACATCTCCCGATGCAACTCGTTGACGACTCGGGCACCGTAATTTGTTCCCCACCACGAAACAAGTCGGGTGTCGTAAGAGTGAGGATGCCATCTTTCCACGTGCCGATCTAAACATAAGAAAGACAATTATCAGTAGCGGAGTAGTACTATTCCATGTCCTGTATTGAGATATCAAGTATCCATCCCTACCTGCTATATGTTCTCGACAATTAGTGGATGGTTAACCATTCAGGATAACAATCGATCACCATCAACTTTATTGTAGATGATCTGAAAGGATTTTTCGTTTGGCAGAAGTTTATTCTTAACATGTCATCATAGTCCACGGGAAGAAAGAAAACTTTCGAGTGGGGTAGTTCAATTTTTACTATAGTGATTATGGCATTCATGATATTTAACTTTAAATAATCTGTAGAATGCTCCTTTAAAGGGTGTGAAGACTCGCGCAAAAAGAAACGTCTCATGCCGGTAATCTGACCTAGTTTCGTATGAGGTGTAACAGAAGTGTTAGACACCATCATCGATCCCAGAAAATACACACACAGCTTGCTACCGTCGGTAATTAGACACTAGTGTACAGTCAATACATACAGCTACGGTCAATACCCACAACACAGTGTATATATAGCAGCGATGGACATCTCAGGTCTAGATAAAAGATAACAAGGGTTTCACATTTCATTACTGTCTGCATTTAGTGGCGACAAGAAGAAAACTTCACTTTCAAGCAACGGAAAGTTAACTTTTTCAGAGCGCGGCACTCGGTTTGGGGCGAGTCTTCAATGCCTTTAAAGTGTAAATTGATGATGCCATCAGCTCTTCAGTGAAGAATATTAATGCTGAGCCATTGGTTGTATAAATTCTTATAACTCAACCCCCAATGGGTTTTTTTAACCTTCATATGAAGAACAGAGCACCCTTGGGTGTTCGTCCGAAACAATTTTTCTAATGCACTATAAACATGTTATTTGGAAACATGTTATTTGAGGTCATCGTAAATGTCTTGTTTTTCCTATTCAGTGTTGCATATGAAGAACTGACCTAACTGAAGTCTGTGTATTTCACGATATTGAGGAGCCTTTAACGTTTAAATGGTCCTTACTCAAATATTCAGTGTGATACACAGTAGAACAACCTAAACTGATAACAGTTTTCTCAATGGTCTAGAACCTATCAAAATGAACCCTCTGTGATTTATAATCTAAACATTTTCATTGCATACAGACACAGAAACACATCTATATACAAAACTAAATTAAATTTTTCAACTAATATCAAGATACTGACTTTACAAAGTTTTCAGATATAAATCTCAGAAAGGGAATGAAAATTGGACATAACGACCAAGAGCTTACCGTTGCATGTACCAACCTTCCATCCTCCGTTGGACGGAAATTTAAAATGTCGTACTCTGCAGGGCCATCACCTTTGGGGTCAAACTGAAAGTTGACGCCATCTGCACCGGTGAAGGAGACCGTTCTGACGATATCGTAAAAACTGTCCGGATTGTTTATGAAGTCAGAGCAGAGATGGTTTGTAACACCAGGACATAGTTCTGTTATAGCATTATGAAGACCAGTGGCTAAAGCCTTGACCGCATTGACCACATAGGTGACCTCTGGAGCCTGTGTAAATTCTTCAGCCAGACTGGGAGAGTTGAAGGGGCAGCTGGTATCATAGATGTCCCGACCGGAGATCACGTTGCATTGGAAGTTATCGCTCCAAAAGTTCCTCCACCAGGGGTTCCTTTGGTTATTGTATGGAAGCAAGCTGGTATAGTAATCCCTGAACCCTGTGGTTTCACTCTCCTTAAACTGTATGGTGATAGCACCCAGTGAGGTCCTCTCTGCCCCCTGAGAAACGTAATCCCTGGATCCCCATGTGTCTCCCCCGACCCACTGTACGTCGGTCACTTCCTTACGCTCTGCTGCTTGCAGGACGGACCTAGTGTGTAGGTCGGAGGTCAAAAGCAAAACCACCCTGGCATGCGGATTAGTCTGTAGACTGTCGATCAGAGCGTCGATCGCGCTAGGGGACGACATCATCTTGCTGACGACTAAAGTCATCGCCACGCAGATGTTTGACGTTTCGGAAGCTTTCCTAAACTGTTCGAGGATGTCGTTACCGTACGAGTCATCAGAGTAAACAATGGATATGTAATTCCACTCAAATTGCATCAAAACGTTGACCATTGCAGCAGCTTGCTTTTCATCGGACGGCACCGTGCGGAGTACGTGAGGATATGCCTTGGTGCTGCTGAATATGGTCGACGTCGCCCCATAGCTTATTGTCGCGAGGTCCAGGTTTGTCAGAGTGTTCGATATTGCCTGGGTGGTGTCGCTCGTGGATCCACCTATCATCCCAGCGATGGTTATCCGGTTTGGATTGTAACCCGGTCGATAATCTACCGTGCCAGAATAAAAATTGCCGACTTCTTTACCGACTCGCTTCTTGCTGGAACACGAGTCGAAACCTAATCCAGCGAGTTTTAGGTCCGGGAGGACGTTGGCATCGTTGTTCACTTCATCGATTGCGAAGAGAAATGCCTCCAGCAGTTGCATGTTATACAGTACCAGACGATCGGAACACTCGATTTGTGTCAGCTCTGGTTCACTTATGTCAAAGAAACCTGAAAATGGGAAATATATAATGCTTCACTCTCTATACCCTCCATGAAGGTTTGTGAAATATTTTCAACAGATGTGTGCAACGAGGAAGGAAACATTTCCCATTGGTCGATAAAGGAGCATGTTTGTGCATATTTTGTAAACACTGTATGGAGGATCAATATTGCTCCTTAATAATCAAGCAGAGACCAAGAATTGTCAAATTCACCCTTGGGAGCATTCACTTGACAAGCCAAAAAATGACAGGTTTTCCTAGTTACGAACGACAATGCTCACCTGTCTCCTTTACAATTGCACTACAATCTACCTATCTCACAACAATTGGTTACATTTTGCACCTCCGTTGACCCCTTAACGTTGTTGCCTTTCTTCCTTACAGAAAGTTAATACTGTTTAATACTCAACCTTTCTCAATGGCTCCCAATTTTTAAGAAATTTGAAATTTTTATGACTTTAGATATGGGCTATAAACCATCACAATTGGTTGCTTCAATACAAAGAGATACAAGATATGGATAAATGGGCCTCTCAGCATGAAAACTGACTTGGGTCTGAGTAATACAGAAACCATGAAACTATTTTTAACATGCACTTCCTTGCTTCCCGATAAGACAACAATTAACAGAAACAAAATTTAATAGCTATGTAATTAAGCACTGCCTAAACAAACACATAGGTTACCCTCAATATCGTACCATCATACACAATGCAAGGCCCTATCAGCTTATTATGATATATGCTATCAGGGATGTGCCCAGGATTTCCTGAGTGCCGGGTATACTGATCACCGTCCTGGGGGAGGGGTCTAAGGGGGAGGGGGTGTCCCCCTCCCCTTTGAGAAATTTTTTGAAGGTGCTCAGATGTCAAATGCTGGCACTTGTGTAGCTTTTTAAGCACACAAGTACTAGTTTTGATAACAATTTAATTTTTAAAATTTTTTTAGTGAAATATATTACGTACCTGGTAAAAGTTATTAGTTTGTTTCAAAGAGATTTTACAAGGGACCGATTGAGAGCCGTTAGTAATGTTTCTCGCATGCGTAACTGAGGCATTATTAGTCTGTATGATTTTGGCATAGTCGGGCCCAATTTATGTTGAATAAATTGTTAGGAATGTCGGGATTTTAGATGAAAACAGTGCTGGGCGGGATTCACGATTTTTAAGACAGTGCTGGGCGGTAATTTTTAGTGCTGGGCGGGGCCGCCCAGTGCCGCCCAGCGTGGGCACATCCCTGTGCTATATCAAGGGTATTTACTGATACATGAAGGTCAACAAATCAAATGTGTTTGAAAATTGTCTTTAACATTAATCAAAACTTGTCAGAACTTGATTGCATTAACTCCCAGGATTTTTTTGTTTTTGCAAAGCCACATAAGAATGTCTTTTTAAAACAGTGACTCTCACCTCCAATCCAAATGTCTCCACTAGAACTACTGGTAGCCACAGAATCTCGTCCGTTCTCTTCGCATTCCAGACATCTGGTCTCGTTGCAGACTGAATAGATTCCAGTATTTCTGATGGAGCCATCGCTGGTATAGAAAACAGCTGGCTGGGTTTTGAGAAACTGGAACCTTTCGTACATTCCCACCTGTAAAATGTTTAAAAAAAGTATGGCAAAGAATGATACGCACCAATTGACACTAAATCAATAGCATCACGATTGAGATGGACGACGAAAGGGAAGTAAAAGGTCTTGCTGTAAAGAAGAAACCGGTTTGTCAAATATAATTTGGTTTGGTTTAATATGACAGCTGTTTTTTTTTATATATAATATAATATTATAATATATTATATAATTGTAAGAACAGAAATGGTTGTGACCTAATTTATATAAAACTTCCTCTGGTAGTGTTTGATGAATAAAATGTAGAGTTTTTTATCAATATGAAATCAACTCTAGCAGTTGAATGCAGTTTATTGATTTCATCAAAAATTATTACAAGGAATATCCAGGGAATCATTTCGTGTTCATATCTTGCATGTGTAGCAATGTCAATGGCTCTGACTTCTTTTCACATTGAATACTATAGTTTCTGTGTACAATTGTATTTATACGTCTTTACAACTTGACCATTCTGTATGGCGTTTTGCGATTCATTACTGAATAAATCATTCCTTGATATGTTACTAGACTGCAATGTTTGCAAACTTCTCGCATAAAAGAATAAGGAATATAGATATTACCCAAGAGGGCAGAGTACCTGTATGGAAGTTTTTACAAAAACAGGGCTTGGCTGAATGGCTGGACACTTATCTTAAAATTGCCACTATTTTCGATTGTTTTCTCTTGTAGCATTTGGGAAAAGATAAGACAGGATAAGAGTACTACAGACATAATTGGTCACAATTTTTTTTTCGTTCCCCTGACTTACCTCTACAGGTCCACTCTGTTGAATGTTGAAGATATGCAATGGGACTGTACCATCACCAGAAAAGCTAAAATCAATTGAAAGCCCATCTTCATTTTTGCTTTGGAATGTTTCGGATATGACTTCTGAAAACACCTCATCCCCTGACAAAATATCCATGGCCTCACAGACTCCTACATACAACGATCCACATCTTGTGGAGTGGATACGATGAAGGGCTTCTGCTAGAGTATACACAGCATCGATAACATAGGCTAAGGTTTCATCATTGACATCTGTGTTAGGATTAAGTGCTTCATTCCCTGTCAAATTTGACAAGATGTGGAAGAAATGTACATTATTAAGTGATATTTCCTGTAAGAAAACCAATGTCAGCTTAAAACGATTGATTTTTTTTTCATCGTTGAAGTTGTAATGACGATGATGAGAAAAACCACAACAGGGGCAGAGGCGACAATAACAATATTTCATCTATATAGCGATTATGAAAACTTCAAAAGAGCAAGGATCTAAAGTATAACTTCCACAAGCATCCTAAAATGCCTTAATAAAAAGAAAATTTCCTCAATTTTGGAGAAATCATCTCACAACTGCCGACAAATTTCTAGCAGACAGTGGCAGTGAATTCCAGTACTTGGCCAAATTTACTGGAAACAAAAAAGACCATTAAAAATTTCTGTACCGACCGTTAACATTGATGATAATCTCTAGCATGTCATCATTATTCCTCAAATGCGGCAATGTTGCATAATTGTCCAATTTTCCTCCCCTCCACTCCCCCTCCCCCACCACCCACCCTCCATTCTCCCTACGTCCCTTCAGATAAATACAGTTTTCCGTCTGTCAAGATATGCTTCCGGGAATAATATACAAATAATGAATGGTTATGAGTGCAATAGTGCAAATATTTCATGAGTTGAAAGATGGAATGTTCCATTCAACGAGGCGCAGTCGAGTTGAATGGAACAAATTACATCTTTCAACGAATGAAATATTTGCACTATTGCACGAATGGAAACCATTCATTATTTGTTTTATACAACACCTTCAAATTTGGATATAATTGGATGTAAAATGCACTCATGCAACAGATTGTTTTGAACAGACAGGTTTCTCTGCTCTCTTACCATTGAAAAAAGTGCTATCAAAAAAGTATAACCCATGGTTCTATTTCATAGAGTGCAATAGAGCGGATTTTGCATGCAATCGACGAGCAATTGACCAATCAAATGGCCGGAATATAATCAGGTGTTGTATAAAGATATATAATGAATGATGTACTATATAATAGTAGAGCTGATGAAATGAAAATGACTTCCTAATAAAAAAAAATGTAACAATCACCATTGCTATGGTCATGTAGATAATGTGAGAAGCAATTGCAACTACTATAAAATATGAGTAGTAAAATGACCCTTAAACTGAGCTTCTTTGTATATATCACAGAATGCAATGTCACCTTAGGTCCGGTTTTAACCCCCGACAAGTTCATATGCTGCTATCCTACTTAAGTGTTTCAATTTAAAAAGTGCGAGAAAAGATTTTGCTTAGTTCCTACAAACTCTTGACAAATACAGTGGAAAACCTTTCTCAACAGTGATTTGACAATTTACTTCAAATTTTAGTGCAGACAAATTTTCTGACAGCATCAATTATTAACAGTCCTCCATCCAATCTGATCTTACGTTGAGAGATTGACTTTTCGAGCTTCAACATCTGGTAACATTTCTAATGTTCTCTTTACTGGCTATGGCAATCAGTTCTGACATGCAGGAAAAAATTAAGTCAATCTCTCCTTTTTAAGTCAAGAATAATTTCTCAGACGAGAGACACAACTTGCTAAAATGTCTCACCTGAACAGGGACTCGTAAATTCCGACGGTTCTCCAGGCAGATTGCACGAAAACTTCTGCATCCAAAATTTCCTGAACCAAGGATTCTGGGAGTTTGTAGCGGGGTCAAGGGCAGCCACGTATCTCTGGAACGTATCGTACTGTCTTGGGCTAGTTTTCACAGCTAGAGTACCTATGTTACGTACAAAAAAACGGGAAAAATGATTGACATTTTTACGACGGGTATATCAATCTGGAGTTTGACTTAAACGGTCGTCAAAATATTACAGAAATGTAAATATCTTTCCTCAAGTCTCAAATCGACAAATTTCCATAAGTTAACTGTATGGTAATTGTCATTTATCCAGAGACAAGGCTAGAAATTACTCCAATCTGGACACAATTGCATCATCATTCTTGAAAGGTTCCGCAAAGCAGTATAAAGAATGTCGTCTTCGAAGCAGAAATTATATAGTCAACTTAGTCTTAAGTAAAGAAACAAGGTTGAGCGATGAAACATTACTAGTGAATTTTGTATTGTGTGTCAATGACTGTACAGTTAGCTCACCTCTAGCAACATCTTCATAAAGGGAGGTGAAATCGTCGTCCAAGACCCAACTATCGTCCGCAATAAGGAAATACTGGCCGGTCAGGTTGCGCATCTTTATCTGGCCCATGAACCTCTGAATTTCTTCCGGTCCGGCGGAGATGAAGATTGCTTTAGCTTCTGGCTTTGACGAAAGATCGTCAAAGATGGCATCCCAACCACTGTCGTCTGATGGTATTTGAAGGCTTTGGGCGACGCAGACATCATACTGAAGAGATGAACAATCGGTAGTAAAGAAAATCAGAATAAACTGAGAAGTGAAGTTCGAAGAAAAAGCTAGCTTTGTCCCCTGTAAAGTTTGCAACTTGTAATGATCCCATCTTGGTTTGAAATTACAAAACCCAAACCACAAGGGAATCTGCCAACCTTGAACTTTAGGGTTTGAGTCAAAAAACAGGAAAAGGTCACGTTTCAGTACAGGCTTTGATTTGCAATCTTCATTTGTCAAACATTGCTACAATATTTTAAAAGTACTTTCCTAGTGGCTGCAAACTAGTTCCAATGTTAATTATTATTGGAATAGACAACTGGACATCTCAGAGAGGATAACTACATTATTGGGGCAGGAAAATTCTTGCTTAAACTTGAGCATGGTTGACCATTATCTGACATACTAGATGGGGGGGGGGAGGGGGGAGCAATAATGATGACCTTTCAAGAAGACCAACTGACATCAGAGGCATCAGTCAAAGTGGCTGGACAATCTAGTTTGTACACACACACAGCACCATTATGTAGGCAATGCAATAATCAATAGGCAAACAAGGTTTATAGACCAGACTCTTTCAAAATAAAATAAAACTTTTAGCAAACTGCTTATCCACTAGAGAGCCTATGTAGGAGAATGTGTAAAAGTAAGTTGGCCTGACGTTTCGATCCTAGCAGGATCTTCTTCAAAGGCTAAATGACACTTGTCATTTAGCCTTTGAAGATCCTGCTAGTTTAACCAAGTGAGTAATATCAGCATTACTCCACTTTTTTTCATTTTTGTTACATTTCAGTTTTTTTGAATGCCCAGGTACAAATTTCACAGTATTTTTGGATCTTTAATTATAATAAATATACCTTACAGGATCAGAAAAAAATTTACAGAAAATGAAGCAAGAAAAAAAGGTATTCTATATATTATGATACACTTATTTACCACAACACCACAGCGACAGAATCAAAGTTATAATTACCTGATCAAAGTATGATCGGATGATGGTGTTTAACGGATAATTTTCGGAAGAAAGCAGTGTACTGACATAAAGGAAGTTCCACTCTGCTAGAGTGGCCGCTACTGGGAATAAGGTGCTGATGTAGGTAGGTACCACCCTCGCAAAGTTTGGCACGGACGAGCTACTGCTGAGGAGGTGTGAATCAGCCTCGTAACTAACCACCGTAACACCGTAGGTCTTCACCACAGACACCACTGCCGCGGATTCCTCGTTGCCTCCGGGCCCGACTATACCGTACAGATGCTGCTTCTGGTCGCCATCGGCAACCCGAGATCCAGACCCGCTCTGACCAAACTCAAACTCTGAGACCAATTTCAGTGCCTGATGGCTTGCTCTTTGGGAATCCCCGCAAGTATTGAGACCCTCCAACCCTAATGAGACTGTTGGCAGGATATTTGGATCTTGGTTGATTTGATTAATAGCGTACAACATAGCCTCAAGACGAAGCACGCCCTCAAGTGACAGAGCACCGCAGGTCATAGCATCTGCATCCCACTCATTGACAGAGAAGAAGCCAGCGAGTAACACATCGCCATCAATTAGTACCTGTAGATCATATAGGGAGTGGAAGACAAAGACATGATAATTACAATTCTAACGAGACGATATCAAATTTGAGGATAATTCGTCACAACCCAAACCTGTTTGTTTATAGTCCAACAAGTTCAAGTCTGTGTAGTTATTGTGTTATTTTGTGTAGTACTATTACAGCTTACACACTTCTCAAATAGTAACTTGGGAGTGAAATGGGATGCATATGTGAGATCTCATCTAAACTGATTAGTTTTATTGTAAATGAAGGCATCGCTACACGAAAAAAATCTGACTCATGATTTTCCAAGTCAGATTGAAAACACTTAGACTATCATCTCAGCCTTATTCCACTCACAGGTTGTTGTTTCTACTTTGTGGGCTCTGAGGGGTAATAAACCTCCCAATGTTTGGCGCAGTTCATAATCAAAGTTGTTCCATTCACAAATCATGCTGCTGGTATATCTGAGATGATGAAGCAGCCCTCAAGCGTGAGCTTCTCATCCTTATATCAAACGAAGGTATTATTAGACCATTAATGAATATATCCCAGTGAGGGCGTTGTGGTCAAGTGGTTAAGGCACTGGACTTGTGATCTAAGGATTACAGGTTCGAGTCCTGGCCAGATCATTACGTTGTGTCCTTGGGCAAGGCGCTTTATCTCCATTGCCTCCCTTCACCCAGGTGTATAAATGGGGACTTGCGAGGTAACTTGTAAATATAGTTGCGTGCGCCGGTTTGTGGCTGCACCCTATGGGAAGTCCCCCGGGGGACACGTGGTTGTGGTGCACTGTGGTGCCCCAGGAGAGATTGATTGACTTGTGCACACTTTGGTGTGTAGGTGTGACAAGTTACCAATGACCAGGGTTAAGTTGTAAAGTCGTGTGAGAGGGCCAGGGCCCTGAACAAGACTGTAAACCTAAATAAAAATATAAATAAAATCCCTAGACATGATTCGAGGCTTCTGTCGGCTGTTTAGTCTTACAAATTGCTGACTTCACTTCTCCCCAGCATAACTGTTACCTGTAGCATAGAGAGTCAATTGCTTCACTGGTCAGTGTGACATTTGCTTCAGCTTTTCAAGTTTATATAACGTTTTCTATCAGTTAAACCTCTGAAATAATCTCTGATCTAAATCTCTCAACTAACCGTGAGTTCGTCATCATCTTCAAGACAGACTGGGTCCATGCATGGATTTCCGCAAGACGACGTAATGGAATCCAGACCGTTGTCTGTTTCGAATGAAGTTTGACCACTAAGAGATTGCCCCAGCTGTCATTGAAGAGAGAGAAATTTTGATTACTTCAAAAGTGACTGAAATAAAGTTCTATGAATGAATGAAATGAATTATAATGTTCTTTGGAATATCACAGCCAGGTAAGGGTTACATTTATTATTTCTTTTGTAATCTTTATATTTTAACTTATATAATATAAACTAATAAAAACTAATATAAATTTAATAACTAACATTTTAAGGCAGACTTCTTCTCACGCTCAAAATAGTTTTATCTCACATACACAGTTTTAAATTGCTGATTGAATCTTCATCAATAACTGGGAATAATTTGTTATTTGTCAGAATATTTTTAGCAATTTGTTGAGTCACCTTCAGTCTTTTTCATTTTAATTCGAAACTCCTCGATGAATGTAACTAAATTTGGACGTTAAGAATAATAATCATAATAATAATCATAAAAAATAAGTTCTTAATATAGTGCCAAATGCCAAAAGGCCTCTAGGTGCTTTACAAAACCTGAAAATTTTTATTTTTAAAAAAAACTTAAAAAACAAAACTAGTACTCTTGCAAACGTCTTTCTGGAGGTAACTTTGTCTCAAAGTTTGTTATTTATCTCTACGTTTGTACCAAATTCAGATTAAGCTTAATCCCGACCTTGGTTTGAGCCCCATTCGTGGTATCAATCCTCCAGATGAAGTAGTCCTCGGATGCCGGGCTACCCATTCCACTAAAATTGCTCGGTTGTGAGCCAGTGCTGAAAACGGTTTGTCTGATTTCCTCTTGAATTTCCTTTGGCGTAGTTGTCATGAAACTTTCACAAGGACCCGGAAAACCTGAGCACTTTTTGACTTGTAAATTTCTCAGAGCTTCCACGACAGTGTTGACTGATTCTATGACTGGCGAGACGTACGGGTTCCTCCTGTAGTTTTGTTGGTGTTGTAGCATTTGGCCAGCGCCGCACGTAAATCCTATCTGACATTGATACGACTGTTCCCAAAATGATCTGAACCACACATTAGCATCAGTGTTGACATTATCTGGTGAGAGACCTCTGAAGTAGTCATCAAATGTGCTCACTATCTTAAGATCCAACGTGGAAGGAGATACTGCCATTAGATTTAGGGAGAACAAGTTTGGTTTTAATAAATCAGGGAGCAATCTATGACCGACGACGAAATGAAACCTCGATGATTCTGAAATTTGTTGGCCGAATTCTGATAGAAATGATATCGAGGACAGGAAGGCCACGATTATGGTAGGACTCTGTTGTCCGACTTCAGACACAGCTGTAATAATCTCAACTTCTGAGCTGATGACCTTAGTATAAGAGATACATATCTTAGCATTTCTTGCTTCATCCTGGAAAGCTTTTGCCTCTGCTTGGTCTTCAGCTGTGTCAGAGTAAACCAGTGAGATGTACTGCCAACCTTGAGAGACTAAAAGTCCAATGATAGCCTATGAAGGAAGGAATTAGTCTAGAAATGGTGATCATGCATTATAACAAACAAGTACTTCAGGTATAAAGATTCCATAGTTCCTATCATTTATTAATCAAAGTAGGGAATATGCATATTCATCATGCTCTTAATTATCATGCCTTGTGGAGACGTCTCCACTCGGTGGTCTTTGCTCGGTAATTAGTTCGTTCCCGAGGAATGAGAGTGACAGTGAACCGATGTGCCGACCAAAGGTAGATTTCATTTCAGCTCTGTTGGATTAGATCAGTATTAGAAATCAAGGCACATCTGCACTGTAATTATTTTTCACCCTAAAAGAATTACCATAAACATATATGTAGACATCTGTCATCAAGAATGACAAATATCTTTTGAACTAGCTCAATAGCAGTGTACAATTAAACATGTTCACATAGTCATCAGCATCACGAATAGATCAACTATAAAGTCAATTTTGACAAATAACACTGTAAACTAATTTTAACTTGTTTTTCCATCAAATTTTCTTGCCAATTGGAGGGGAACAGGAGCAAAATGCCATTTCTTAAGGGCAGAGGATGAGGAAAATGTGGACACTTTTAACATGTTTATATATTTCAAGTTGGAACACTGACCTTTGCCTCTGCGCTGTCCGGTGGAACAACCCGTGAAAGGAAGTCATAACCAGAAGACGGAGTGAGACTTGGAATGGTGGCAGCATAACTAATGACTGGAGACTTAGCATCGGAAAGAAGGGATGCAACTGCAGGTCCCCTTTCACCTCTAAGATCTGCGATCATCGCTATAGAAGCAGACAGTATTATATTGTTAGCTTAAAGTGGCATTTTGCTTTACTTGCCTTTAGGAAACAAAAAGTACAACTTAAGACAATAAAAAAAAAATACAAAAAAAAAAACAATATTTATAGCACTTTTGTAAAAAGCCTGAAATAGGTACATCTTGTGGGAATCAGGAAAAGATTCAATCTATTAGAGAGAAA
>KN882504.1:126949-144818 GCA_000934455.1 Apostichopus parvimensis | reverse complement strand
AGGGGCGAGAATGGTCTGTAGGGGCGCTTTCGACACTATCTAAGCGGAGCGCCACCACAGGTTGGCGAGGAGCGTACATAATTTTTTTGAGTAAAGATACTCCCTAGATCGCCGGAAATGACCCTTTCCGGGTCTTGCTAATTTGCAGATAAACGAAGAATAAATAGCCGTTAGAGTATTTTGTCAGAAAATTACACCAAAAAAATGTGAGAAATGTCAATAGGTAGATGAGAGCGCAGTAAAAATGTCAATAATCGCGAATAAGTAAAAAGTGGTAAAAAGCTGAAAAGGGCGCCAGCAGTCCATTTGAGTCCGTCAGGGGGGGGGGATCCGCCCCCTGACTGTATGGACGCTCCGCCACTGATCAAACTGTACATGATGAAGAGCCGTGCCAATTGCCATCAATCTTTACGTGGAATGTACCCAACATTTGAAAGTGTTGCTAGTCGCTACATTGAGCATATTAACACTGTTCTCGTTTTATCTGTATTCATCACCATTTTGTTGTATTTACACCCCTCTTTTATGTTTAAAACATCACGTGTTTTTTATTAAAACAGCTAAAGAATTATATATGAACGCATATAGAGATATATACACGTGTAAATAACATTTCTATATCATGTTAGCTTTGTTTTAATTAACAAACCTAGAGCTATGCAATTGTAACAATATATTTACCCAGTTATTTACATAAGGTTCACTTGAACATCGTGAGTATTTGACGTCACACATTCCATTCTAATCATAGAACCCCAGACATACCGCCAAGTATATGGAAACTGCATTCTTGGATGACAGACTCTAGGAACGCGAATCTACAGACATTACATTATCATAATTTATCATTTATGAGACACGTTAGCTGCAACAATGTTACGGTGTATGTGTGATATTGTACTAAAATCTTTGCTGGCGGTGAGGGGGCAGTCTACACTTTGAATGATGTTCGGCTTTGTGAATACACGTTCAGTAAATATTGTAATTGTCCAGTCTAGCCAGTGGCGTGCACTAAGGAGTAGCGGATGACGCCCAACTTCCATCACCAGTCGGGCGACATTTTGCAGTCAAAGAAGAAGAAGAAAAACCAGTCCTCGATAGGTTCCTCGAAAGGCTCATGCCCCTGCCTAAATGAGTGAAGGAATATAGGACCGCCTCGCACCCCCTCCCCATTCCCACTCACACATTCGAAATCATGCGTACGTCACTGCTTTGTGCGGATGTGCCCTTGGCACCTAAATAACAATTAATTTGAATGATATTAGTCGTTTATGTAACGTGCGTGGTAAAGTAATCTGTCATTATTTAGGTTCCTTCAACTGTCACCAACAAAATCTTCCATGCAACGTTTTCGTAATTTGCAGATTGCGGTCACTGAATGCTTGGATAGACAAGTGTTATGTGCATTATGAATCAGAGACGTATATACAAGGCTCTGTTATGTATCAGAGCCGTATATACGGCTCTGTTATGTATTAGAGACCCTACTATAGGGTCTCTATTATGTATTTTTTAGCAGCGCCCTCTAAAGATCCACAAACTTCGGGGACAAACAGTTGGAAACCCGTCACGCCTCCAGGTCAAATTAGGTCACTGGGCATTACGTCAACGCAGCACGTACGAACGCAAGATCTCGTTCTGATTGCAAGAGTTCCACTCACAGAGTCACACTACACAGGTAAATTATGCTTCCTTTTGTCATCTTTCTTTGCCCAAAAAGGTACCATTAAAATGAAAAGGCTTCTTTGAGATTGATAGGGAGCAAAGATTCCTTAATATCGAGTGATATAGCGAATTGTTTTGGTAACTGAGTTGCACAAAGGAATCTTGGGTGTAGTGCAGTTTTGTTAACATTGCACTGTTTCAGACCATGTGTGTGCTGTGATAATATAGGCTCGCCAATGCTCACTCTGTGTAGCCTATCACTCACTCACACGTTGGGCTAGACCTAGCCTAACTTAGTCTAACGCTAGGCCTAGGCCTAAGTAGGTTATCCCATTCTTAAGGTTGATTCCCGTTTCAAAATTATTCGTGCTGTGGCCAGCCACCGTGAGGCGTGATTCTTGAGTAGGTTAGGTGTTACCAGGTGTTGGACCGTGCACCATTTGAAATTGGGCGACGGTGAAAGAGCATGACCCAGCCAAGTTGTAGCGTAGCCTCCATTCAGTAGCCTAGGCCTACAGGCAACAGTAGCTGGAAAGTTTTAGCGAACCAATAATCGGTAAAGCGAACCAAAGTTTGACATCAGCATTGATGCTCAATACCAATTGGAAATATTTCTGTGGTTGGGCAGAAATTTCACTTGGTATCACAGGGAGCTTCTCACGTCGGGCGTTTGCGCCTGGTACTGTGGTAGTTCTGAATGCCGCCTTGCAGTAACAGCACATCCCTGGTATCAGTATTTACACGGTTTAATTTTGACAATGAAATTACATAGGTGTTAAATTTCTGTAGTTGTGAAGCCAGTGCATTTGATTGAAAGTGC
This sequence comes from Apostichopus parvimensis, assembly GCA_000934455.1. Classification (NCBI taxonomy): domain Eukaryota; kingdom Metazoa; phylum Echinodermata; class Holothuroidea; order Aspidochirotida; family Stichopodidae; genus Apostichopus; species Apostichopus parvimensis. Next base: position 142,333 of record KN882504.1, on the reverse strand, counting down.
ATAGGCCTATATAAAAATGGCTATAGTTAATCATGGAATCAATAAAGAGGTTAGGCCCTACAGTATGGTCTACATTAATGTCTGACTTAATCACGTTATATCACTCTGACAACTTTTTTCGGTCAATTTTGTCAAATATCGATTAGGCTACTAGTGTTTGAAATTCCATACATCATACCGATTACCAGAAATGCTGTGTCAGTTTCTGGGTTTGCAAATACTTAATTACCAGGCCTCAAATTTCAAAATTTTTAGGGCAAGGCCACTTTGGCCTTGAATTGGGCAAAATTTTAAAGGGCACCAAGGCCATGAGGTAAGGCACCAAGGCCAACTTGCATTTTTACGAAGGGCAACAAGGCCATAAAGAATTAACTTAATGAAACAATTTCTGTTCAGGTCCTGGCGGCTGTTTTAATAAGGCAGAACACTATAGTAGAAGGTGGTATCTCTCACTTTGCTTTCCCTTTTGTCAATAGAATTATTTAACCCCTACTCTTATTCGAATCCTTCCTCACCCTAAGCAAAATCAAACATCATTATGGTAACTCAACTCATAAATTTATGGACAGACTCTGATTATAGGGGTATCTCATGTAAACTGTAAACCCTTATCAGTTTACTGGAGTAGTCCTCAATCCATGCCAACACTAATTGAACAGAATAATATTCAACCAAAAACGCCTTTTTGAGTTTGATGGGTTGTTTATAGGGGTGGTTAGGCTTATAGGGTTAATGCTAAAAGTGTAACTAACAACAGTAAGTTCTTTTAAACTTGTTTTTTCGTTGGGAAATTTTATTTACACACAAACACTCCCTGTTCCGGCTGCCGCCGTGTGCCATTTATCCAAAACTGTTTCTAGAGAAGAAAGTTTGTGTCTCAGGGACGCAAGCCCCCCAAAAAGTTTGCGTCACGTTAAAAATAGCTTGCGCCCGATCGAACACCAATTGCGTTTATTTTATGAACTACTTTTACTAGTTTAGTTGTAAAGATGTGATCGTGTTACTGCCTGTACTTAGTGAATGGGATACACAATAGATAGGGCAGATAGCTCAGTGCCTTAGCTCAGCTGTTTGACAAGGGCGGCCCTGCCCATCCGTTCTTTCGCCCACCCTGACGTTTCAACCAATTTTTCCCCCACCCCCTCCTCTTCGTCTACCCTTGTACTTCCCTACTCGCCAACTCCGTAGTACTAGCTCCATGCTTTGACTTTGCAGCGATTCCAACAACCAACTCTTCGAAAATCCCTGTACCTACAGTGTGCATACATCTCGCTAAATTCCACACAGTTCACTGTACTATTGCTTGTACATAAACCTGTTCGAACTTCATTTTCAACTACACATGCGCAAATCCTCAAAACCTGATCCAACATTTATCCTGGGCTAGGCTCTTTGCAAACAATCATCTCTACGAAAATTACAGTAGGCCTATGTGAATAGCTTTTTACGCAATGTGGATTAAAAAAAATCAAACTTCAATGTCTACTTTTGACGATTCACAGTAGTTTACACACGAACGTTGCACCAAAAAAATTTACTGAAGCACGTGGTCAATTGGACTGCGAAAAAATTTGCAACTGAAACTACTGTGGTGTGAATGCACATTTTACATTACCAACTATCAATGCAGAGAGAAGAAACATACTGTGAGATGTAATATCCTTTTCAGGATCAGAGATGTTATGTTACCTTCCACAAAATTCATAGATTGTCCCAACTCATAACATTTTCTGATCAAAACAATGATTCAAATATTACGTGATAGTCTCAGAAACAATTCAAGTGCATCTTCGTACCAGGAGTTATTGTTGTCAAAAGTTACGTAGGACGGTATGCGGCAAGGCCTAACGTTATGATATTTGAGTGCACACATATAATAGCCTATACAACAAACTTTGTTATCTCTACACAGGGAAAAGTAACGTTGCAAGTTATTATTGTTAAACAACTTCGTGTTCATTGAGCAGTACAGGTGTAAAAATGTTTTCAGACAATGGATAGGGAATCAAAGCACGGGAATTTTGGAAAAGCATTGTCTATTTTTAGCATGAAAATCTCTGTAATGGAGTGTTGTTAACCCTGTACCTTGCGGTTGATTGTTATGATATATTTATTTTCAAACGAATTCTATTATCTGTAGGATTGGGTGGAATTTTGGTTCTTGTCAGAAGAAGTTGTGGTTTTTTGAAAGAAATAATGAAAGATGTTCATTCAAAAATGTGTTTTGTTATGTTTTCCGTGACCTAGTTGTCAAGGTGAACTTGGGGTTTGTTTCTCAAAAAAAAGTTTGCGTCCCCGGACGCAAGCAATGTGAAGATTTTGCGTTCGTAACAATGCTGTTATCGCTGACATAAAATATAAGTTTGATCTCAAAAAGGGCACGGCGTCCATCGGAGAAAAAGGGCAGGCCATTTTGGCCGTAAAAACGTCAGATTTCCCAAAGGCACCAAGGCCAGTTGGAAGGGCACCGTCGGCCATGGCCGTCGTGGCCGCCGGGAAATTTGAGGCCTGAATTACATGAGAAAATTTATGTTTTTATCCAAGTTAACCCTTCAACTGTTTCCTTCAGCACCAAGTTGAAAAGGAATAGATTGCAGGCATCTGAAAGTAGTTGGAATGACAGCATTGGAGCTTCCCATTAGTTTTTTACTTTCATTAGTAAATCAATGTTTTTTTCTCTCTTCATCTTTATAGACTCATCCCAGTTCTATCAACTTACAATTAACATACAAAGATGGCTATTCCACCAGGTTATTCAGATCTAGGAAAAGCTGCAAGGGACCTCTTCAGCAAAGGTTATGGTAAGTGTAGTTGGGTATAAAAACTTCACAGTATTGAAACCCCTGGGAAGAAAAGCCTGTATTTATTTAAACACGCACCTACAGTACATCGCAGCGGCTATGTGGCACTATGCCATGAAAGGAGTTCTGGTATCAAAGAAAGAATGAAAAGTACCTTTTTTCATATTAGAGTTTATTTTAAGTCTGAAGATTACTTTAAACAAAAGAGGATCTCTCTATAGTGAAACATCCTGAAACAAAATTTAGCACAGTATTTAGAAATAATATGAAGCAATATTTAGTGTCAAAGTTTTCTGGTTCTGTAGTCCATAGTAAAGCTAATTCTTGGACAAAAATTATGACGTTGGACAGTGTTGCAAATGCACTGTGGTCATGATCTGTTTTCCAATCAGTGAACCAATACACTTTTGTAGTTTACAGGAAATGGGTAATATCCTAACTTCCTACACAACCTGCAAAATGAATGTATATTGAGAGCCAAGATGGGGAGACCACTTTGCACCTGACTTTAGAGCTACAAGTTAGGGACTGTGACATTATTCACAAAAAAATGCTGAACTACATCAAAAATTCTGCAAAAAGGAAATAAAGATATGATTATTCATTAAAAATAAAGACCCTGAATTTGTTTGTATTGAATAGGGACGGGTATTCTCTGCTGTTTTTTGTGGCTTTTTCTTCTTCTTTTATTTCTAAATTCAATCAAATTCTAAATTTTCAATTTTACCAACTGTCATTAACATCAAATTAATCTAGTTTTCTTCACTCCTTTCATTACCACAGGTTTTGGATTTGCCAAACTAGACGTTTCAACGAAAACAAGTGCTGGAGTGGTGAGTAATGCAAAGTTGATGCCTGTCTGAGACAATTTGTGCCACAGTGATTGTTGTGTGTATTGATGATTCAACTTCAAATATATTCTTAGTTTTCATACAAAGAAACCCCCAAATATGTCAAGTGTTGAAGTGATGAGATTCGTGATAGTAGTAGCATCACTGGCTCATAAGCCTCTGTGAACGTAATGAATTCTTTCAGCTTCAGTCTTTCGTATTTCAAAGGGCAGACTGGGGGGCTTCTACTTGTTACTTAGTGTACAGTATGGCATTTGATATGGTAAATTTCTCCAGAACTTTGTCTAACTTTTTAAGGTAGTAGCATCGATAATTTGCATTTTAGGGTTGTTGGGTTGTTTTGCAGTTTGAACTTGACATTTATGTACATATAATGCGTGACAGTGTGCTTCCAATTGGACAATTATAAATGGCGTGTACAGGCAATGTACCAATTGGCTGTTTTATCCTAGATGGTAATTTGAGGAGAAGGTTGAGTTGACAAGGCTTGTACAAGAATTTACCATTCAGTTAAATTCTCTATCCCAATAGATGCCCAGAGCTTACATTTTGGCCAGATATCCAGCCTGTTATTTAGTACAAAGTTGAACTCTGAAAACTTGATTTACTCCAATATATGACAATGTTTGTCTTCACACTGTCACTTTTCAGTTCAATTTTGGGTAAATTTTGTAAACCTTCTTAAGAAAATCAAGTTTGGAAAGATTTGACACATGACTGTTTTGTGAATTGGCAATATAATATTACCCTGTTGACCTTTGAGACTTTACGGTACCCTAGTCAGTTAAATTATTTCATAGTACGAATCAGTTAGAAGCCTATGAAAGGCAGTGATGTGGCTCATAGTACTGAGCATGTAACAGACCTAGTGAGTCTTAACAATTGTTGAAGTCATGTTTAATTGAAGATTGACTATAATGTCAGGTAGGGTATATAAGTCTCTTTACCATTGGTGCTCTAATCTGAGTTACTTCCAAAGTGTTGCCAGTTTCGCAAAAAAACTTGCTCAATTTTTTTTCTTTTACAGGAATTCACCATTGGGGGATCTTCAAATAATGATTCTGGAAAGGTAGATGGCAGCTTAGAAACAAAATACGCATGGAAAGATTATGGTATGTTTTATTTCGTCGGTTTAATCAGCTCAGATTGTGTCTTTAATGTGCTGTCTCTTGCCAAGTCAATTAACACTTGAGTACAAATATATTGTTTGTTGGTTGCAGGAAAACATTGCAACAGAAGCAAAGACAATGATGATGTACAGTATTGTACAGAAACAACACTTAGTCTAGCTTTCACATCAGACGTGATGAAATATTGCTTGTGTTGCCTGAGTAAATTTGGCTCATCTGGACAATTATGTGTTGGGCTGTTATGGAAATGTGATGATGTGATCTCAGGAGAGTGGTGCCAGGAAGCTACAGGGTAACAAATGTGTGAAGAGGGGATAACAAATTTGAACAAATCAAATTAGTTTTAATGTGTTTTTTTTTATTCTTTTAATGTTGATGTGTGATTGAATACATCAATAAATATAAAACTTTGAATTGTCTACAAATGTCATGACAAGTAATACTACATGAACACTGTTAGATGGATTGCCTGATTCCGGTATCCGTTCCAGGGCATTTTTTTAATGGTAGTCAGAGACGACCAAATTTCTGTTCGGACAACGACAATCAGCTTTGGAGGTTGTCCAGGGGATGACTTGTTGTTTACATCAAAATAAAAATTGCAAAGGAGTAAAATGATAAATTTCTATCACCCCTCCTAAAGCTGGTGTTCTGGTCACCAACCTACCCATCTCCCCCTACAGTTCACATCCCACAGTGACATACTGGTCAATTTTATTTTTGCTACATTTTTTCAGAATCAAATTTTCTGTTTGGACAACCAAACTGAATGCCTGGATTTGTCCAAGGGACAACCAGAAAAAATCCATAAACATCTACCTTGCATTCTTTGGCATGCCCAGAGTTTTTATTTTTGTGTTTTTCTTTTCTTGTAATCTTTCCACAGGTCTCTCATTCAAAGAAAAGTGGAATACAGACAACACCCTCTGTGCTGAAGTGAGCATAGAAGATCAAATTGCTAGTGGACTGAAACTGACCTTTGACACGAGCTTTGCCCCAAACACAGGGTAAGTGCCAGCCACCTCAGACCCAGTACTAAAAAAGTCAAAATTTAATAATATCGACTGTTCAGTTTGTTTTGAGTAAATGCCTCTTGGGTTTCAGACCAAGTAGACTGCTCCCATCCAGAAGTTCCATATTGTGTGTAATTTAGTCAATGTGGGTATATAGTTTGAACGATGTATGAAAAATGACTACCAGCAAAAAAGAGTGTAGCCACTGTTAGTGGTGAGGCCATATGGGTAGAATTCATACACAGTTTATGGCTGTTTTACTACAAATTGTGGGATTTAAATGACGAGGGAAGCTCATTTCCCACAGGCCGCCCATGGAGACAAATTTATGCAGCCCTAAATGAAATGGCTACTTTCTGGGGAAAAAATTTGTACTAGCTTGCTCTCTACAGTAGCATGTTGCTTCGACTTTTCTTAGGTAACATAAAACACATGCATTCAAAGCTCTTGTTCATCAGATGATTAACCTTAAACCTTGTCTCGAAATTCAGGTTATTTACCGATAAATGCTACTTGATTTTGTCATTTGCCAGTAGGATACAAAAGTCGTTAGCGTTTTACTGCCAGTGCAAAATTAATGTTGTTTTTGTATTAATACCAAGGAAAATGCAAGTGGGGAATTTAATTTTATGCACTGGCATTTTTTAAGCAAGTAGTTAAACTATTGAAGTTTGTAGGCCTGTGAACATTTGCCAAACATCTGAGACAGAAGCGCTTGTTTGTCAAATACTTATAAATTTGGATTGCCCGAAAGCCTGATATAGAACTTTTCCCAGAATTTTAATATAGATTTGATAGATTTTGGTGTCAGGACCAGCTGCTCTATGTCTCGTCATTGCTGAGGAAATGAATGTTATTAAAATATAGAAATGAAGTTTTATTTCCATCACAAACCACTTTTTGGATCCCGTTTTATACAGGAAAAAGACCGGCCAGGTCAAAACTGTTTACAAGAGGGACTACATGAACGTGAACGCAGATGTGGACTTTGAATTTGCCGGACCAACAATCAATGGTGCTGCTGTCTTAGGGTGAGTGGTCAAGGACAATAGTGTGTTTGATGGTTGGCTCTGTGTACGTCAAGAGGTTCTTTCTGCTCTCGTAGGGCGATTATCTGAGGACAATAGTGTGCTTGATGTTTGGCTCTGTGTACTGCAAGAGGTTGGTTTCTGCTCTTGTAGGGCAATTATCTGAGGACAATAGTGTGCTTGATGTTTGGTACTGTGTACTTAAAGAGGTATTCCTCCTTTTGTCATAGGACATTGGTATGCTTGTTGTTTTCTGTTCTGTGTGTTAAAGAGTTATTTTGCTGGTCAAGTGGGAGTGTATGAGGACAGTTTTATGTTGTGGTGCAGTACTTACAGGTATTCTACTGGTTTTGGGGAAACTGTTTCCAGATGGACGCCAGCTTAATGTACAGGTACTGTGCACTTCTAGTTGACAGTTAAGAATCCTTAGATCTGTACCGTAACCCCCTTCAATTTTATCTTGGGTGACTTTATATGATATGTCCTTTTGGCACAAGGGGCTATGGACATATACTCTGTGAGGATTATTTCAAAATGTCAGTTTTCCAATTTACGTAGAAGAGACCAGTTTTTCCTTAGAGTCTGCTACGAGTTGCACATTAGACCTTCGCTCTGTTTGTGTATCACGCTGAGCCTAGTGGTTAAATATTTCTTTCTGCCAATGACCTTTTCTACTGTAAGTTGAAATAAGTGCATCGTTGTTTACATAAGTTGATCTTATCATAACCTGCTGAGATAAGGAAAACGAAACTGATAGTTGGTTTGTACCTATAATTACATTTATATCTGTATGTATGCAATAAGGTTGTGTTGCGTGAAGTGATAATTAAGGTATGTCTGTTCTGATTCAATAACATCATTTTAAGCCTTTTCTTGTTTTAGTTTAATGCTCAGTTTTTGTTAACATTGTGTATGTTGTTATCAATAATAGATAGACATAAACCCACTAAAAACCTGTTACGTTTTCATATTGCTTTCTCCTCTCTCAGTTACGAAGGTTGGCTAGCCGGATACCAGTTTGCTTTTGACTCATCCAAGTCCAAACTTACCAAAAACAACTTTGCCCTCGGCTACAAAACCGATGACTTCCAGCTGCATGCCTCAGTGTAAGTAGTAGTAATAGCAGTATCTTGTCAGGAACCTTACTCTTGTTTACTGTAGTACTTGTAGTGCCTCTAGCTGGGGTACAGGAGAGTAAGGTGGAAGGGTAGAGAGGATAATGGGAGCCAAAGAGAGTGAAGTCACTGATTCTGTTTTGTTGTTGTACTGTGTCAGGCCAACAAATGCAGTAGGAAACATCAGGAGAGTAACATCAGGAGAGTAAGGGGGAAGGGTAGAGTGGACAAGGGTAGAGTGGAGTAAGGGGGAAGGGTAGAGTGGACAAGGGTAGAGTGGAGTAAGGGGGAAGGGTAGAGTGGACAAGGAGAGTGAAGTCAATGATTCTGTTTTGTTTTTGTACTGTGTCAGGCCAACACATGCAGTAGGAAACATCCTGTTAGCAAGTCATCTCCATTTGCCATTCTGCAGTTAATTTGTCTCAGTGTATTCAATTTCTATGTGGTAAGGCCCTTTTGCAGAGGAACAGAGAAGGGGAGGGGTGGGGGGAGGGGTGTAGAGTTAGGAACTAGAGGACGAGTGCAGTCACATAGCAGTTCTCTTTGCATATTAAATCGGGCAGGGACTGAGAAATTCTCTTAAAAGTCTGTTTTCAGAACTTGCCTGAAAGAGTTATTTTTTAATATCAAGTCCACGGTCCTACCTAACTGTCATGCATCCTGAGCATGGACTTTGAGGGTTGGGGTGTCGTGGGTCGTAGCTCAGTCCCTCATGGAAGGTCCCGGGATGTGGGCCTGTTAGTTTTTTTCGGATCACTGATTTACAGTAATAGACGATAGATCTGCTTCCAGCTTTTTGGGTTTGTTGAATAATAGATATTATTCACTTTAAAAATTCCAAAACAAAGCATCCCATTAGCCTGACGGTTCAACTTTCATTTGAAATAATGAAGACAATATGTGAATTTTTCTAATTTTTTTTCATTTTTGAAAAAATAATTCATAGTCTTGTGAAAAAGAGTCTTGGAGATGATTTCTTTAATGACAGCAAAAAGATCATGTTCTTCACCTCAACTTAAACCAACTTATGCTGAAATAAGTTGATCTCATCACATCATATCTCTAATCTTACAAGTTATTGGTCAATTGTCTCTCTCACAGGAACGACGGAAGCGACTTCTGTGGCTCAGTCTACCAGAAGGTCAACGACAATCTGGAAACTGCCTTCAACCTAGGCTGGACCTCTGGATCAAACGCTACCCGCTTTGCAGTCGGCGCTAAATACACAGTAGACAAAGACTCCTCTTTCAGTGCTAAAATCAGTAACACCAGCCAATTGGGACTCGGCTACAGCCATTCTCTCAGAGACGGTGAGTAACTCGATGGGTTTGTTCTCCTCACCAACATGAATCAGCTATTTGACAGGTGGATTTACTTGCACAGGAACTTAGGGTGGCTATCCAATATTTACTTCGCTCCCCATTTACCTGTCTCCTCAGCACCCTCGCGCTACCGTTTCTAGAGTGAACTGGTTATCTTTTTAGGGTTATACGCTCATAAGAAGGAAGGTCATAGAGGGGGTGCACAGTGCTTAATAGATTATCAGTTCACTCATGGGCAATGTAGAGGGAAGGTGCTGAAGTTGTTAGGGGACAGGTAAGCTTGTCACTCGTAACTATCCAAACCTGTCGAGTGTTGGAATTTTACAGTTTTAAGCTCATTTTGTCTACATCGATAAAAACAATGGAAAATTGGTCAGTGTATGTTAAATTTTAGATCCTGTATGCAGGCTGTAGATTGTATGATATGGGTTATATGATAGACCAGGAAAGATGGCTCCCAAAAAGCCATCAATCACAATTAAATTAATGAGTGAAAACAATGAAAAAAAATGAATTCATTCCAGCCAAAAGCTAGCTGAGATCAGTGCTGCCATCTCTTGTACAATTATGCACAACCAGTGATAGATTGGTCTACCAGCTTACTGTGGAGACTGGGGTATCAGGTTAAGTTGCCGAAGGTAGCAAAAGTACTAGTTTGGTCCATGGTCCCAATTGAGCTGCTTGTTTCAAGGCCCAAGTGTGACCCAGATGGATCACTAAGCCAGTATCAATTCTTGCCCCTGTTCACCCTGTGCATAGCCATTTCTAAGATGCTAAGATGTCTTTGTAGAAATAGTTGGGAATTGATTTCAATTCTTTTGATTCAGTAAATGTAATTGACAAATCGCACATGTTTACCAAGAATGTTGTAGGTTTTTGTCAGATTTGGTCGAAATTTTTATGGTTGCCATTTTGCTGTTTTCTGACTTGGTGGAATTTATTCACATCCGTTGGTTTTCTGTAGGAGTGGTGACCCCCCACAAATATAAGTGATATAAGGGCAGCACAAATTGTAATCAGTTAAGTTGACTTAAAACATGGCTTAAGTTCTACTTTTGATCTTTTCCATCATTTTTTGATCAGGTGTGAAACTAACTCTGTCATCTCTCATCGACGGCAAGAACCTGAACCAAGGTGGACACAAGCTGGGCCTCGGCCTGGACCTCAAGGCCTGATGGCTCGTCTAAACAATTAAGGGAGCAAGAAGGGGTGCAAAAGTGACAGATATATTGCTGCAGAAGTATCTATAACAACCAATCAACTTGATAAAACCCAATTCGATTTGGTGTTTTTGTGTGGCAGAGTTTTACTCGTTGTTTTCCTAGTCATTGCGTTGTGTGTTTGTTTTTTGTTTTATTGGAGGGGGGGGGGGGGGGTTGGGAGGGGGAGCAATATACCGTCTTCCTATCCGGACTACTCCATGCCCCATCAAATATTCCCTCTATAGTATTGCTTACACTAATCCTGTATCAAACATAAAATGTTGTATTGTCATCCAAGTCCCCTTGATTTCTGAGATGCTGTATCAGTTTCTAAGGGCAATGAAGGACTTGATGAAAAGCATTGTTTGGTCTCTCTTCCATCCAACTCCCTCTCCCACATACCCACCCCCCTTGCACACACACCTGCTGTTGGCTAGTTATATTTATAGGAGGTGTGCTAATTTTTTTTCCATAAATGATGCATGATATTTTTTTCAAAAAAGTGGTTCATGCTATAGTTAATATTGTTGCAAAGCAAGACAAATCATTTGCCAGCAGAATAAGTCTGTGAGACATAATAATTGCATACCCAAAATATTCTCATCAGCATGTTGTGATGGTTTGTGCTCATTGCTGATAATCTGGTTGAGCGCCCTCTTTTATGTGTACCTTACAGTTTCATAAATTTAAAGAGGCTCTGTGAGGTTGATGTTGAATTGTTTGAATGTGAATAATGACAGTTAGAGGCCTCAGAGTGGAATGCTTTATTAGAAATGAATTCCAAATGATACTGGCTCATTTCAATTTGGTTGTTTTTTTTTAAAACTAATTCTGAGGAATATTGAAGACATAATAAAGGTATTCTTTGCAAGTACGTGTATTCCCATTATAGTTAACCAAGGTGATTGTCAACTAATAAACAAGTATAACATGATTGAACAAAATCTTTGATGAAGTGGGGAGGGGGGGGGGGGGGGGGGGGGGGGGGGGGGGGGGGGGGGGGAGGGGATCTTTTGATGAAGACAAAATGTAAACAAATTCACAATGCTTTCTTGCCTGCGGTAGTCATGTGCTGTGGGGGTATGAGTGGAACTGTTTGGTTTTATCTTGCAATGAGAGCTATATAGGAAGGGGTAAGCTATACACCAATAAAGCAATTTGTCTTTTCTACAAAAAATGTTGAGATGGAATATGTATGTGAGATATTGACAAAGGACGACAGAGTTATTACACATCTGCCCACTAGAAAAAAAAAATTACCTTTTATTTTGTTTGTTTGTTGTTGTTGTTTTTTTTTGTCATCTCATTAATTTTGTAGTATATCTTTGGTCACGAAACCTAGAAACAAACATTTTTCGTAATTCCGCAAAAGTAGCCAACTGTGTTAGCAAGTATCTCATAATGAACCATATCATTCATGGATACCATTTTCTTGCTAACTTGTTACATTATCTTCCAACAACTTGACACTTTGGAGAAATACAGACACTTGGCCCGCCAAGCTCTATGCACAGAATAACAGGCTGGACGAGTTTTTATTGGGCAACTAAGACACCACCTAGACACCACACAACCTAGTCACCACACCACTAGAACCTAGACACCACATTGACAGTAAAATAAATGCGAGGCAAACTTACCAAATCATTTCATGAGCTGTAATGAGGGCCACAAATCCAACCATCATCTTTGGTTGATATGACATAACTAACTCCCCCTTCCCCCCAAACAGCTTGTTTAGTTTGAAAGTTGTGTATCGAAGCTTGAATCTGATGTCATCGTGTCACTAGGATCAATGTCTTGTCGTTTTATATGTTCTGTGTAGAATGGACAGAGTTAAAACTGAAACACTTCATTGGGTCGTATTAAGAGGTTGTTCAATATGTTAGATTCCAGCGGCGTAACGCCTATGGGCTCGGACGGGGCAAACCCAGGGGCCCCGACCAAAGGGGGCCCCCGCTGCACTGATGTACAGAACTTAGAAGAGGGGTATCCTTTTTTTTCTTTTTTTTTTAAACGGCACGTTTTCGTTGGAAAAGAAACTATAAACGAGACAATGGACATATTTTTCTGTGCGTGAATACGTTCGTCATAAATCATATGCCCCTGCAACTGCAAATCTCGTATCCTTCTTTCCGCACGACTGACTCAAGAGCCTGAGGTACACACTGGAACTTGATAGGCTACGCTGGTACATATTATAGCGAAATAGCGCCTCTAATTTCAATGAATTCGCTCTCGGTCAGGGTTGCCACATGACATTGGCCGATAACTGGCCAAATGACACAAATTTGGCATATTTTGAACCCCTTTGGCTCATGCTTTCCTCAACTATCGGCCAATCGCCGATGCCTAAGATTTGTGTGTGGATTTGTATGTGGATTTGTATAGATGGACTAATCGATATGTTTGCTGACAAGAAGGCCAGGCTCGGTAAAGTCAAGCTCTAGCCTTTCCAAGTTCTCGGGAACTTGGATACCATTTGTCCACTGGAGTTACGCCACGGGTGGAAATATACATGTTTATGTTAATTGGACATTGGTCATTTGGTCTTATTGTCCTTTCAATCTCTTAATGTATTCTAGCTTTGCAACACATTTTTTCATGTTCCCAGTATGACAGACAAGGCGGACCAAAAATGTGTCTATGAACGCAGATTTTCCCCAAAATCTCAGTCGATAAAATCACCACGAAATGTTCCATATACGGCTTAGATTGCACCAGAGAGCTTGTAGAACCCCAGAGCTTCCAGGGCCCTAAGGCGGGCCCTGGACCCACGCCTTTTGGGACTTCGCGCTCCGCGCTCGTGATGTGCGCTGCGCGCACATCGGTGGATTCTCCGCAGCAGCCAGGGGGCCCTTCCTTCCCTGGACCCAGGGGCCCCTAGACTCATCGTTACGCCGCTGTTAGATTCAGCATTTGCAAAACCCATCTGCATTACAGAAAATAAAGTATTGTAATATACGAAGAAAAACAAGAGCAATTCAAGCTCACGCGGCTCGATGATGTCATATTTAGACTTGACCAAGTCTTAAGCCTTGCATTTGAAGGAACAGTAAATCTATGATATCCCAGAAATGTAAGAAGATTTGCCTTTAGCTACTCTGTGAAGTTGTTCATAAACTTGATCTCTATCACAAAGAATAATGAAGAGCTTGGTATTGTGCCTCCTTTAATGTAGTAATTCTAGAACAACCAACAGGTTTTAGCTGGCAGTCAGTTGATCTGACCCCCCCCCCCCCATCTCCCTGTCTGTCTTCATTATTTCGTACAAAAGTGGTGTAGCTTGGCAGCGCTGGAACGTTACACAGCGATATACATTTGGCAAGTCTGGTGGAAAGTGAAACATGGTTGAGTATCGCAACCATTAGCCTACGTCAGGAGCATATTTACCTAATACTCTAAATTTGCTCTTTAAAGGAAATCAACACAGGCTCGTAACCAGGCTAGAGTTGGACTGTTTTGCTGCCCCATTTGTGTCCCACCATGTAACAGGACATACTGTGCGCCACCTTTAACAGCTCTTAAATGTTTGCGTGTTTCCCACTACCAACCTCATTCCCCAACTCAATATTCATGGCCACTGGCCTGCATCAATCCCCCACCCCATCCCCACCCAATGTTAGCAAGCCATGAGTTTGTTCAGTTGCGATTTTAGCCAGTGGCATTGCTGTAGGGCAGGGGCCCGTGTTCAACAGTGTGAACTGGTCCCCCTCATACTTACTCCATCTTAGCAGCACATGGCACCAATCCATCAAAGGTAAACGCCAAGCGTAAAAGTTACCTTACTTGACTAGCAGTTGTGATCGTTTGGTTCAAAATTTCGGAACCAGCCCTTGTTAGGATTGATTGGGGGGGGGGGGCTGGACATTGGGGCCCCCGGCTAGGTGACCCGCCTATTGCTACTCGACCGGTTCTAACCCTTCAAACTATTCTTAGATATCAGGAAGATGTGCCAAAGAGGGTAACGAGGGCGTTTTGGATCCCCTGGGTGTACATCCCTCCCCGCCATTTTAACTCCAAACAAAAACAAAAACATAATAAAGTAGTTGTTAGCACAATCTTGCAAGTATACCTCAGTATGGACAAATCTCCAGTGCACGCCTAAAAATATAAATACTTTTCTGAAGAAGACCCACCCCAGACTCCCCTGAATTTGAGTTGGCTGTAACGACTCCGGAACACAACCCTTTCTTTCTATTCCACCCCTTGGCACCGGGTATGCGGTAGAGTGTGAATATGATTTAAAAATAGGAGTAATCATTTAAATTTGCTCTTGTAGCAAATTTGATGTCCTTTTATCGAAACATCCGCCAATATTACCATTCACAGCACAAACCAGTGTGGTTTCCATTTAAAGTTATGACATTAGGTCTATTCCTGAAATTCACACCAACTGGTCGAAACAACGAAAGTGCATTCAAGGGATGAATCATTTTAATACTTCCATTCATGAATCACCCTGAGGAAAAATTTGAAAACAAGAAAACTTGCTGGAGTTTCCTTTGTAGGCAGAAGAGGTTATATTTATAGTTGTAACTTATAGCTGATGACTCTCTGATGGAATAACACATCACTGCATTTATTCTGCCACGGACAATGACACTTTCTTATCAATAAGCAACAACAAAGAAAGAAAAAAAGAAAGAAAGAAAAAAAAAGAAAAGAAAATTTAGTCTCAAATTGATATTATGTATACAGTAGATCAAAAGAGATCATTTAATATAACGGTTTGGGAAGTTTGTATTCAAAGACATTGTTGTCTTTTGTTTGCTTGTTTTTCTTTTTGATTTTATTGCTTGTATGACGTCACCGTGTAGTTGGTTAACTGAACTGAGTGACACTAGAAGTTATTGTACAAAAAATTGTAACTTTCTGGTTACTAATAACCCGTTATTGTAAATCACTTTAGGCAATTCACA
>KN882504.1:68026-86344 GCA_000934455.1 Apostichopus parvimensis | reverse complement strand
CCCCCCCCCCATGATCCCGGCCTTGTTGCCGACCTGTACTCAATGTAGGTTTTAGGGAGAGATCGAGAGTTGTTTCGGAATATAGCGAAGGAAGAAATCTCGAGATTTTGGTGATCTTATGACCTAACACCTACTTGCTTTGTGCTCAGTGCTTCAAATGTAATGATTTCGAAATGTAGGCATGTAGGAAACCTATACTATGAATTAAAAATAAATTTCACCAGAATGGTTAGATTTGTGTCCAGCTGTTATCTATTAATCAAAAAATAATTGATTTCGAAAAGTGTGGACAAATGTTTATATCAGGGAATTAAATAATTTACCCAGCAACAATACCACTTCTTGTTCGTTTTGAAATCCCTTCACTGTCCGCGGGAAGTATAACACGTCGAAAACCCGAAGACACGCGCTACTTTACAATCAATTTAAAGCAGCATATGTGAACACTAACAATCGAATTATTATTATTTATGACATACGAAAATAGAATCACGGTTTTGTATTGAAAGACTCAGGAGTCTCATTAGTAATCAATCATCCGAAGTCATTTTGTTTTCCCTTAATTTTGTTTTAACCTTGCTTGTGTAACCTTGTAAGCTTGTGTGTACCGAGTCGAACGCATCAAACCGAGTCAGTTTATATTTTCTGTACCAAACGGACGTGTTCTTCTGTCACTTTCAGGCGCGAAGCCAAGGGGGGGGGGCGAAGGGGGAAGCCGCCCCCCCCCCATCTTGAGCATATTTTTTTTTTTTTTTTTAATGTTTTTATGATATCGCTAGTAATTTCAAAGATGTAGTAATTTGCTAAGATGCAACTTACAAGGCCTGGGAAGTGCCATTTCCAGCGATCTGGGAGGCATTTTCAGCCAAAATTTTCCTGTACGCTCATGGTGGCGCTACGCTTAGATAGTTTGCAATGCCGTATCTACGGCTCTGATAGTTTGCCTACATTTTCGCCCCTCCCTTGGCAAATTCCTGGCTACGCGCCTGGTCACTTTTCTGCCACTGTCACATGTATTATATAATCGTAATAAAAAGATGTTAAAACCAAGTCTGTAGTCGTCATTCATACAACCACGCAATGAAAGATGCCTACATATACATATAAGGATATAAGATATACTGTAAAGTGGGTCCGACTCACTTTCACTATAGGGAAAGGGGGATAGGATCTGTTGGGTTGTTGTAATTTATTAACGGAAAAGAAGATGGCGTGCAATTAATAAATGGTTCACTAGTGGTCATAAAAATGAACTTGAACTTTTACCTTTCAGTTGATTGTTTATGTATAGCTATCTAAACCATAACACTTAACACGACCCTGTCCGTGGTCAGTGATTGTGGAGAAGTAATAAATTAATTTCTACAGCGAAATCATTTTTATGAGGTAATTCAGGTTTCGGTCTGGCGGATGTGATTTAAGTTTAGGCTTTGTCGTTAGGTAGTTACCTCTCAATAAAGGAAAACAAAGAGGGTTAGATAATTGTTATATGCTTCCTCTACTAAAGTTAGGGTCAGTGTGGACAACTTAAATAACACAAGGCTCAGTTCCGCTAGTGAAGTAATGCTTGTAGTTCTACCGTAGCCAATGATAAAACCCAATATTTAATGGTTGCTTAAAGCAACTCATTGCGTTAACTTAAGCCATATTTTCTGACAACTGCACCAAAATCTATCGCTCTTTTGGTTAAAAAAGGAAAGTTTCAAATTGAAGAACTTATAAGACTTATACAGGCTAACACAGATTGTCTTCATTCACTACATTCTGCCGTTCGATAAAATAGATGTTTTTCGTGAACAGGTTTTTCCTGCATGGGTGACTTTTCTGAAAGTATTTTCTTCAAGGGCGTAGGAACCGGGGGGCTGGGGGCGCCAGCCCCCCAGTGAAAAATATGGTGGGGCGGAAGTATCATTCCGCCCCCCCCCCCCCCCCCCCAAGGCAAAAAACCCCTTTTTCATTTCCAAATGAGAAAAAAATCTCATTTGGAGCACCAAATTGCATCTAAGGCCAGGTGAAAATGCAAAATTATTTTCAAAATGGAGTGGGTGTTGAAGTGTGCTATATTGCACCAAAGTGCATCTGAGGCCACCTGGAAATGCAAAAAAATTCGGGACACCCCCTCCCCTTAGACCCCTCCCCCAGGCCGGCCATCATTCTTCAGCCCCCCCCCCCACTCAAAAGTACCTTCCTACGCCACTGATTTCTTCAATCAGTGACTACTATACAAGCCTGTTATCGTATTATTTTCATAATATGTTGAATTAAAGAAAGACATTAAACGTTAAATGATCGTTGTCAGTTGTAAAACTTTGATATTATTTCTAACCAAAGAGGACGATGAAACTGTAAATAAGCTTTCACGACAGCAAAGCCAAAAACAAAACAAACACAGAATAGGTTAAGGAAGGAAGTTCAAGGACCCCCCCCCCCCTACCCACCCACAGAGCGAATACAAATTCGACTCTGTAGCGTGTGAACCAAATATTCCAATAACCATATATAATATACAATTAACTCCCTCAGATACCTACGAAAACTGTTATTTGATTTTGGGAGATATCACAGTTTTATTGTTTCATCACATGCAATACTGACGAACTTGAGGAAGTCTAGATATGAAATCATCGAGTCACAGATTATGGTTGGGATAGTTTTCCTTTAAAAAGATGAAGAACAATTTCTTTGAATTTTTGAGAACTTCAAGAGAGCCCATTAGTAACCCTTGTAAGACTTTTTCACTCGATAGAGATACATTATTTATAGGGTATTTGATAATATTATTCTAAGCGTAAACAACTTTGAGGGATACATTGTTCCTCCTCTTAAACAAACAATTAAACGACTGATTAAGAGTCTAGGTCAAGTACTGGATGTCCGCATGGGATCAATTCTTCCTTTACTTTAGCCATGACGAAGGAAATGGTGACGTCATAAGTGCGTCTTATATTATGTGAAATGAAAACAAAGTAAGCTAATGAACATCGATGAAATTCTTTATGAGTCAGCGTGGAAGTTGGAACGATGAAAATGTTTGTAGTTGTTTCTCGGTTCAGTTTACTTTTCAATAATACAATCCCCTCTTTCGTATGGATAAACTTACAGCATGAAAGGCAACAAATACCGTAATATTGCTTAGCTGTTAGGGGGATTTGTTCATCATTAGCATTTCTACTTGGTATACAGGTGTAATGTTGGTGCTTTGGATGGGGTCTCCTTTAATAATACATATCGCGTGGTAGGCTACCCAACCTACCCCATCGGCATACGTTGTCTGTACGTATTGCAGTGACGTGCGCATCCTCCATCGTCATCGATGGTTTAAACGTACAGTCTGGAACCTATTAACACCCAATCGGTAAGAAGTATGCCGCGCACCCATTTAAGCCCAGGATGCCCCTCCACCCCCCCTCCCTATAAAGGTTCATGCCCCTAACTAAATCAGTCGGGTGGGAGGATAAGAATTGTCCCCAATCCATTCCTTAGAAATTGTGTGCACGTTACGTAGGTTTTGTATATATATCTGTCCTATCCGGTATGAATTGATCTATTTGAATAACCAATTTTATTAGTAATTAAACAAGACATAACATGGCAGAGTTTAGTTAGCCATTGTCTGAAATGAAAACAATTTTTCTTTCATATTGCCAGAGATATTTAACAGTCTTTTTGTTTTGATTTATCTACAGGCCTTATATTTTTAATTCATTGGTGTCGAGCTGACTGTCCAGATGGTTACGAACAAATAAGGAGAAACGGATGCAGAGGTAACGTTGAAATGAATGAATCAAAATATCCCTGTGTTATTTGTGGGACTATAAATCAGGCATGAGCTTTTTCCGCGAATTCGCGGAATATCCGTGATTTCTTTTCTACCTCGGGGACAAAAACTATTATCCTAACACACTGTAGCATACGCATAAAACTGGAGCCTATACCGCAATTTTTGCAAAATTCCGTGATTTTTTTTTTTACCCCAGGCTCACCCCTGATAAATCAAGGAGTTTGTAACGTTTACGTCACGTAATGTTACGTCGCATATCATGTAATTACCATTTAGACCAATTTCCTAAAATTATACAAATCTGTCAAATCAGAAAATAAAAATTCAGACAACTGCACTGAAGGTCACCTGCATTTGGATATTTGTAGCCTTCTGAAATGTTTCCAAGAAATGAAGTGAAGGTCAAATTACGAAGTCGTTATCTAGGGGGAAGATAAATATTTCTGAATATAATTGTCTAAGATATGTAAAACGTATGACCATTAATATTAAGTTTGATATCTTGGGATGTATCAGTGCTTACACTGCAGGTGGTGCTTCTTAATGTGATGTTATAAATACATCACATAATACCTGGATAAGTTGACATGTGACAATTGGTGACCCTACCCCCCCCCCAAACCTCTGCACATGCCATATAGCAACTGTATATTGAGAAGTGGGAGAAGTGGGCGCAAAATGCCACAATAGATAGCTGCTATATATGTTATATGGTAAAACACCAACAGTAACTTCAGTAATAGAATGTCCTTTAGTTGCATCGATATGTTTAATATATCTTTTCGTGTAGATATTAACGAATGCAGTGCTTCTAGTGAACGTAAATGTGGTCAACTTTGCGCCAATGAACCTGGGACATTCAGATGTGGTTGTCTGTCGGGGTACATCCTCTCATCGGATAATACGTCATGTCTTGTAGATGGTAAGTACCACTTAGTGTTTTCTGTATGCGAACGTCAGACTTGTAACGAATCCGCACTTGTATCATGTTGATATCAAGTCAAACTTCAAGTAAACCATTCACTGGAGGCAGAGCAAATATTGGTAACCATTTCTTACGCAACACGGATTGTATCGATTTTACATAACATATACATGCTTATTCACACTTGCGAACATATACCACGTGACTTGACTCGGTGCAACCTTCGATACGCACATGTGCAGTCGAAATCCACATAGACCAATAAATTTTCAAACTTAACAAATTCTGATATTTTTAGTCAACGATAATGTCTCTGTCTTATAGACCCATCGTCCGAATTCGCGAAACCGAATATTTCGTTATTCTTTCATTGCGATGTTTATGTCAACTATCTTCAATTTTGATTTTAATGTGAACAATTCACATGATTCATTGTATACTTCAAATCATTTTGTTTTTCTTATCAGGGTCAGATCCGGTTATCTACTTCCGTCGAAGGAAGGACATCGCCCAGGTAGATCCTGCGGGCTTAGACCCACATATAGCTATTCGACGTGTCGGTAACATAAGATCGTTTGATGTGCATTACGAGTCGAAATCCGTCTACTGGATAAACGGGAGAGTCCCGTCTATCGGTATGTCGCCACTAGATGAAAATGGAAGGACAGAGGTATGTATAACGAAAATCGGTGAAGGAGGGGTGGGAGGGGGTGGGGAACAGTTGGTTAGATTTGAGGATTTAAAGAACCGGTCTCTGGAGGTGTTGGAGGAAAAAATCACGAAATATGAGATGAGGCTACAATATTCAAGGGTTAACTGGTATACCGTTTCACCCCTTCCCCTCCCAAACTCAAACCGTTTACATGCACCCCATCATTTTATGTTCTAGTCGTCCTGCGTTATTTATGAAAACATATATGAGCCGTTACTATATGGTGGTGTTTTAAAACAAAATGAGTAAATCACGTAATATACAGGTAGTTTTTAACCATAATAAGAACAAAAGTAAGCGTTTACATGTCACCATCGATTAAAGAAAAAATTCAAAAGAAATATTTTCCGTCAAGTCTACACTTCTGACTGGTCTACTACTTTATAAAGTACACATGAGTGTGTAGAACTAGCTCGAGCCCAAGGGACATTTATGTCACCGGGACAACTCTTCGAAATCTTCATTTCTTCTTACGTATGTTATGCAAATGAGAGTGCATTATTCTTTATCCCGTTCATCCGCGGGCTCTGGCCTTCACCTCTCCCCCACCCTGACACCTCTCTCTCTCTGTCTCTCAAGTTGTCAGATGTGTGTTTCCTCTGGCCCCCTAATAACTATCGGGCACGGGGCTGTACCCCCCCCCCCCATGACCCTTCCTTCTCGTGAGCCCTCAAGATACCTTCAAAGAAACGTAAAATGTATCAATGTTTTTTTTTGCTTCACCATGCAGCGAACGGTCTATGCAGCTCTTAGATACTCAAACTTACAGACAAATGAATGCCCCGTTTGCTTAGATCAAAACAAAATAATCCAGATTTGATATTATTATAACTGAATTCATTTTCCATACGAGAGGTGATAAAGTGAACAATTAAACTGATGATCAGATGTGTAGATAATTACAACAATAACAACCGTATAAAAAAAAATCAACCGGAAGTTATGTCTGCGATCTTTCCTCGGAATATCTCAAAAGATTTTACTTGCAAAATATTGATAACAATCAGGCAGTTTTATAGCTAATCCAAATAAATATTTACAAATATTAAACGTTTCAAGTTAACATCTCAGGAGGAAATGACGTAGAGCACAGACTGCAGGTACGACTGAACTAGTATAGTTATCAAACGTCTTATTATTTCTTACTCGAAACCTGTGCGTGTTTTTGTCCCTTCTGTTACTGTTACTTGTCATTTAGCCTCTGAAGAAGATCCTGCTAGGATCGAAACGTCAGGCCAACTTACTTTTACACTTACTCGAAACCTGTTAGACTTTGAAGGGACTATATAGTCACATGAAAAGAAGAAGAAGTTTCGAACACTTGCAAGACATTTCCGACAGTATATGAAATATTTTTGTTTCTATTGTGCGTATATATGTTTCCTTTTAGTGTTCACAATGTTAAATTGGTGATATAAAGCCTGCAGGTATATTCTTCAAATGCAATGTTGAACTTTTCGTCACTATTTCAGTGCTTTAAATAACTGTATTGTTGGTTTCTCCAACGAAACCTATCCGACGTTATTATTACATAATCGAAAATTGTTTGTTGAATTATAATCTCACAACTTTAAAAAGCAGATATTAGGTTTCGCGATAAAATCTTTTACAAAGATATAAGCCTTACACACTTAAGTCTTAAGCCCTATCACGTCTGGGTTAAAGTTGTAATTGCGGAATAATAACCAGATGGCCGCGGATAATTTTCTCCGTCAAAACGAAGAGTCTCAACCTACATGCTTCCCCAGTGGCCCCGAACATGGTCTAGTTGGACCCGGTAAACTTGTGTCACAGGGTCCACCCCTTTTACATATTGACCCCGGGCTTGGCGCTTGAGCCCCCCCCCCCCAACCCCCGCAGAAGCTTCTCTACCTCTCCATGTACGTATGTCCCACATCTCGTACCGTATATTGTATTGTGTTTTTTAATCAATAAAGTATTTGATTTCTATGCCTTTTATCAATCCATAGGTGTTCAATATTGAGAATCTAGTGAAGCCAGAGTCGTTAAAGATCGATTGGATTGGTCATATGATATATTGGACGGATTCTAAATCTAAGGCCATCGTTAGGTGTAGCATGAACGGAACAGACCAGGAGACGGTGCTCACATCCCAAAAGAAACCCAAAGCCCTTGTTCTTGATCCTATCGATAGGTAAGTGAAACTACCCCATCACTAATAGATTTCCTGCCCGTGGAGTGTCATTGAGATGTATGTATGTATGTATTCTAGGTATTCTAGAATAGTCTAGATAGGTATTCTAGAATAGTCCCTCTCCCCCTCCCTCCTCCTCCTCCCCCCCCCTCCTCCCTCCTCCTCCCTCCTCCTCCCTTCCCCCTCCCAATAGGTAGATATATTATTTAACTATTCACTTGTTATATATATCATTATTCGGCACCATACTCCGGTCTACTACTCTGTAAAGGTGGTTCCTCTCGTAACATAAAGGTGTGCTATTTAATTCCCTTATTAAGCTGTCTTCACCCCAACTTAGTTTATGTTTTTGCTCATATTATCATAATACGTTCATCGCTACTCCCTTCCCCCCTCACCCCACCATTTCGATCCCATTCAATTCCCCCTCCTCCCACCACTCTGCGTCACCATCTACTCTGCGTATTATATACTTATCGTAATTAAATGGAATCATACTGGTCCTTGAAAGAACCTATTCTCATTAACTTTACTCAACTTACCTATGATATGGATATGCGAAAGCTGCTCCAAACATCTTTTTAAGTTATTTGTAACCAACAAAGAACCACAACCGCCCACTCTCAATGACGCGACCTACACTACGAAGCAGCTCATAAGTACAATAACCAATCTGTTACCAATCTGTTTGAGTGAGGGGGCGGTGGGACCTCGCTTTGAAACAAGACGTTGTTGTAAGACTCTGGAAAATTCAGAGATTTTCATCGATTTTTTGCTTCTTTCTAAAAAGATTTGTCTTCTGGAGTACGAGTGGTAAAGCAGAACGTATTTACAGAGCTGACTTTGATGGCGCTACTCGCGAACTCATCGTCAGAGAAGAACTGGAATTAGTTGTCAGCCTGGATGTTGATATTATTGATAAAAGAATTTACTGGCTGGACCAGGAGAGAGGCAAGATAGAATCAGTCAACTATCAGGGATCTTACCGTACTGTTCTCGTTAGCGGTATCAGGTATATCTATACACCATTATTGTTACATTTCCCAAACTATGGGTCGCCATGTATTATAACGTTCGCTCATATATATGTATGTTTATAAGAGGCTATACAAACTGACCAATGTGTCTCTCTGTCTTAAATTATAATAAAAAACTAGAAACACTGACGGCGCCCCTTCTCCTCGCCTTCCCCCATGACCCTCTTCTAGTTGCGGCTGGGCATTGAGTTGAGTTTAACAGCATGTTATAGGTATTGGGTGCCGATGGGGTGCCAATAGAGAAGTCGGATGGGGTATCAATGGAGGGAGGTAAAGCCACTTTTTGTGCTTAATTTTCTTTCTTTTTTAATGGAAATCAATCATATTCGACGTGAAAACTCTTATAGAGTTTATGAAAAATCCCCACGGTTTTAGCGATTATTCACACAAAAAAGGCAAAAAAAAATCAATGTAAGATCTTTATCTCTCAATTAACAGGACTGAGGCCACTGGGTTATCACTTCTCGCTGACTCTATTTATTGGTTAGGGACGAATCCGCCCTCTGTCCACAGGGCGGATATTAGGACAGGCCGGCGTCAAATACGCCTCCGTTCGAACTATTTCTTGTCCGGACAAAATAACATTGTTGTTATGCATCAAAATAAACAACCAACAGGTCAACAATGTAAGTATATTTATTTATTAAGTAAACTTTCTGCATTTTTGGTTACGATGCCGAAAGCTCAGTAACCTTTGTAACCGTGCACATGTGTGGGTGCGGGTGCGTGTGCGTACGTATGTGTGTATGTAAACACGATATCTCAACAACCACAAGTTAAATCAACATCATATTTGATAGCTAAATGCCCTATGATGAGCAGATGTGCCCGTTTTTGGGGTTACCATCTCTTGCATATTAAATAGTGGGCGGGGCTTACCATAAAATGGTTGGAATATCAGTATCTCTGCAACCGTATGTCCGATTTAGTTTATACTCAGTATGGTGATGTCACTACATAGTATGTACATGTCCTTTTGCAACACCAATTTTAACCTCAATAATATTCATATGTGGGTCAAGCATAATGAGAAATTGGTATGGTGATGTGGTACATAAAATGCACATTTTCATGACCGTCTCCATTTTTATGCGCTTAATATTCATCATATTATTGCAAGAAATGGCTTTTAAACACAAGACAAGAACCAAATGTTCATTGTTTGCATCCTTGGCATATTAGGTTTGTCACACTACATTCGCCGAAGAAAAGCAGTGTCGTTTTTTGTGTGAACATTATGAATATTAATCAGTGAACATAAAGCTCTTAATCAGATATCTCTGAAATAATATGTCTAATTAGCTTTATACATGTATACTTGGATAATACAATGAAAGTATATAGATATATCATACATGCTTATGAGATCATAAAATTTGACCTCGTTAATATTCATGCATGTATATGTTTTTATACTATGTCAATAAATAGACTTTGTCAACAACTGATTCCTGGTACCATCCTTTATATGTTGCCGCAATAGTCAATATGTATCACTCTTCATGTTGGTGTGCGCAATTTCATGAATAATAACATGCATGGCTTACCACACTATGAATATGTTTAAGCATCGGAACCACTAAACGTTTTTGTTTTCTGGTGTTACTTTAACATATTTTTTTAATGCAAACTTTTTACGCCAGTAAAACTCGAAAGGGTGCAACATTCTTAACTGACGACCAAAGCCATAAACTGGCTTTAAAATTAATTATGTCATGTTATATCCAGTGTGGCTTCGGCTTACGTATACACTGTTATATTTGTATCATGCCGCTACCTAACAGGGCATATTATTATACACCTTGCCGATTATAAGAATCTTAACGCCTACAGTAGATTTTTACACATATAACTTGCAATAGAAAACCGCAAATTATGTTAACGTTGACTGTTGAAACCACAACGGAAGGGTGTCAACTGGTAAAAGGTAAAATATGTCTGGTTTAATGTTATAGCAGGAGAAAATGTCAACAACTCTATTCTTTTGATGTAAATTACATTAAACTCACATATTTCGTAGGACGTTGTTCGTGAAAACTGTTTTATAATGTTAATTCAATTTATTTGGAAGTATGATATATGTCATTTGCATCTGGCAATTTCCGGAAGATGTTTAATATGCATTTTAACTGTACAGCATCGCGCATAGGAAATTCATATCACTGAATATTCATAAAAAAAATTAAAGAACATTATGAAACTAAAGACGGTTGGGACAATTTTCTGATGTTTGTAGTAAATTCTTTTCACGCCATACTTCAAAACATTTGTATAATGGTAGTAAAACAGTTCCGAAGCTTCATCAATGGTCCAATTTAGTCGTCTGCTCATCTGTCTATGTCCATAGTCTCATTTCGTCCCTGTTGGCGTTCGAAGAAAATACTGCTAGGGTTGAACGAATATTTACAGTCCATTATTAATGTATTGATTTTCATCAGTTTATCACGGTGACTGTTCGTCCTGGAATAGCTGCTACAATTTTCCTCACCAAAAACGAGTCTCAACCAACGAACCATTCGTTTTGTTTACGACCAATAATACCGTCCGTAAGATCAATCAAGATGGCAGTAATTACGACTACGTCATCACCAAAAACGTCTACAACCTCGTCGGTGTGGATTATGACCCAAGAGAGGGTAAAATCTTCTTTGCCGATGCCGGGAGGGGCGTAATTGAAAGCGCCAACTTAGATGGTACAGAACGTCGAGTCATCGTTAATAGTAACAAAATAGAAACCGTGGAAGGAATCGCACTGGACTGGATGCATCGACAGATTTACTGGACGGATTCAAGGTAACTGCCCCCTCAGACGGAGCACCAGGGACGGGGAGGGGCGGAGAGGGATGGTAAGGGTGGTCGCGGAGGATGCAGGGGTCGCCATATACACGAAAGATCGAACTTAATTCGCTGATTCGATATACTATATACCTGTCAGGCCTGACTGATCTGGGTATAGGGATGGGGTGGGGAAAGTCAGAAGGTGGTACAACCCCGGGGTCCGGGACCGGTTAAACAGACCGGGGAAATATGGGATAAAGAAGTTTTCATAATACATGTTAAAGGAAAACGAAGACATGAAGAAACGGGGTGCAAAGTAAATCTATTTCATTGGAACTGTTACCATAAGGGTGGTTTAGTGATACCATGTAAAGGAACAATTACTACACCATGTCCTGTCCCCCCCCCCCCCCCCTTGGGTCCGAGACGCCGTCAAAGGAACCAGTCGAAGGCACCCATCCCACAGTTTCGTCCTTTGCACTAAATGCACCCTTATGCCCCAGATCAGCCTTGTGCTAAGTGTAGAATATATAACACAATGATATAAAGTCCATCAGAGTGGGATGGCGCCTGATTTCTTTCTGATAGAGTTTATACCCGTACATTTCATGTAGGTAAATGGACTTATCACGTAATTTTAAATTTTCTAATTTCATTTTGCGCAATAACGGTGTGGGAAACCGGTTACTGGTAATAATCGTTAAGAACTAATTATTATGCCATATCTTGATAGCTTGCACCACGTTGCTGCTTCAAGTTCAAACGGTGGCTCGATACGGATCCTGGCCAATACCGGTGTTTTCCAGCCTCGTGGGATCACGGTTTATCCTGCATTGAAGTAAGTACATACCGACAATCAAGCGATTCTGGTTTAACTGAGCGATTTGTATGTTTGTCATCAAAGTGTGGGTATATGAAATGATTCTCGAATGAACCACTTATGACAGTTATTAGTCGTAAAGTCAGGGACGCAACCAAGTACACCTCTGGGGTGAATAATCCCCCCCCCCCAATAGCATAAAGAGGGACACAGCCCTCCCCCATCAGTAAATAACATTTTGCATCTACGCACCTCTTTACCAAAGTTTACCAAATGGAAAGGTGGATACTTCCAATGCAAGACATAACATCTCACACCCCCTCTGCCCCCTCCCCCCTCTGCCCCCTCCTAAACTAACCTGCAGTGCGAAATGGTGGGTACACCGCTTAGTTGAGCTGAGTGAGAACGATCATGTAAAGGCGATATAGTATATACATGCTGTGAAGTTTATTCTAAAACTTGTACTATTAACCCCCTTATCTAAACAGAGAAATAATAAGGATATAAAACTTTGCTAGTTTCAAATCGTTCATTGTATATTATATACAGCATCAGTTTTTTGCTCTCATAAATTGGAGCTGTCAGATAAGATGCAAGGCGACAAGTCGTTATTTTCATTTTTGAGGTCTTAAATTCTGACATGTTATGGTGCAGCTAACATGAAAGGTTCATCATAATTAGGTCATTTCTCTGTAAAAAAGTGATCGTTTTATGTGAAAAGAGACATGTATCCATAGAGAATTAGACAGCATTTCAAAGGACGGTTTTGTATATAAGATTTCGGGTTGGCTATAAACATGACAAAAAAGAAAAGAAAAGGAAAACATAAAGGAGAGTTTTCAAGTTTGCTCTAAATGAGGAAAGAAAAGTGAAAGTGTCCAAATGCTTAGAGTGAGGGTCCGAGGGGAGAGAGGGAGGGGCGAGGAGTAGTGAGAAGGCGATAGCACTCGTTGATCCCTTGTGTCGTGGGGGGGGGGTGGGGAGGCGAGGGATAGTGAGAAGGCGATAGCACTCATTGATCTCTTGTGTCAACGCTGCCTATAGTCAATGTTTTGTATATCTGTCACTTCCATAGCTGGATTTATTGGACGGATATTGCCGAAGGTGCATCAAAGATTGTGGCTTCTCTTCATGACGGGACCTACCGACGAGACATCATCGACGAAAATCTTTTCTACCCGAATAGCATCACCATCGACTTCGTACAGAATAAATTACTATGGGTGGACTACGGTCTGTCGGTCATCGAACAGTCCTCGCTAGAAGGATTCGATCGAAAGATTCTCTTTCGTTTAGCAGAAAGTGGACATGCAAATATCCAGCCTCATAGTTTAGAAGTCTTTGATAAGTTCATATGGTATACTAACTGGGAGGACGACATGTTAGTACGACTGGATCACCGTAATCACCATACCATGGATATTCTGGGTGATGACCTTTGGCATCCAACTGGTATCAAAGCAGTTGATCCACGTAGGAGACGAATGCCAAGTAAGTGTTCTATTTCTCTTTTAAGATGTTTCTCTCTTTCTCTGGCTCTCTTTTCTGTTATGAAAGCAGCATGTTTGTATTATGGGTTTGTACTACAAATCCATACACCCAATGACTTGACTCACAGAATGTGTCCTTGCTTGTGTGTGCATCCACAGTGTCTTGCAAATCATTTATTTACCATCTCGAGAATTTCTGAAACATGTAAATCTTTTTTTTTTCAAAATTCATATCAATGTTTCTGTAATATGTTAACGGTGTCAGATATTTGGCTATAAACATGCTATATGTAGAAAAGTCAAAATAACGGCCTCCTGCTGTTCAAACTTAAAAAAACATATATGTACCAATTTAATGTGGTATTTTAACGCCTTACGTCATAATTGTATTCCATCTATAGGTCTCAATCCGTGTAATGTATTTAATGGCCGATGCGACCATATTTGTACGTTAGCCGCCGAGAACCAAGCCACGTGTAGCTGCCGTGCTGGATACCAGATTTTGGAAGATGGCCGCACCTGTCTCCTTGGTAAGTTTAGTATCCGAGAACGTCGGTTCAAACGGGTGGATCCAGACCGGTGGGAAGGGGGGGGGGGTTGTGAGGATTGGTTGTACACTACCCTTTTCAACCTCTCACAAAATCCATCAGCAGTTACTAGCTGTAGCCACAACCTTGCGTTTAGACCTAAATATAGTCTGAATATGACCCCAATGTGCCCCCATTTGACGTCTAAGTTTCTATTCGGGAGAAGGGGCGCACAAATCCTCTTACAAGTAGGACCGGCTTAAACTATCACAGGGCAAGACACCTTACAGACATCTTGGATTCTTGTGCAGTATCTATCCCTTTCGCAGGGCTTCGTCACACTTCACTTACGGTAACACTGTTATATCCATATGGTAGTCTCAATATAACGGGACGGGATTAACAGTGGATCAAAGTTGTTTCGTGTATAAAGGACCAGGCACTATTTTTTGGTGACTTTTCTTAAACAGAAGTGATTAATGTTGATTCGTTCCACAACGAGACCGTCCATTACGTCACACGAAGGTAGAGGTTATACCTGAGAGTTCACCCACCAACTACCAGCTTCATTTTCCCAAAGGTTCAACGAATGAACACTCTTAACCGTCATGGGGGGGGGGGGGCGTGTCGGTTTCGGTGGGTAGGGGATAATTTGGCATTAAAGCAGTATTTATGGGAGTGAATGTAGTCTCTACGTTAGTGTATCGATATGTCGATGGAATTCCAATCACACTTTAACCTACGATCTTGTTTATATGTTTAGTATTCTACCTGTTCATCACACTACACTAGTATTTCAGACTTCAAAGAATGTGTCAATTAAGGGCACACAAATCGTTCGCTGTTCCGTTGGAAAATTGTAGTCTTTATTTCTTCGGTTGAACAGAAATTGAAAATATTATTGCTTTAACTTTCCTTCGATGTAATAAACAAACGCAATATTACTTCCTGTCTGGGCTTATACTTGTTAATGTTGTTTGTAATTGCATAATAAATAAATTCATATATGCTTTGCAAATTTATTATTAACATAATATCGACGATATAACGTTCTTATTACTTAAACCTAAATATTACTTCCTGTATAATCGTAGCTGTTTCTGCTTGTATATAGTAAGAAAAGAAGTTACTTTGGGAAAATTGACTATGACATAGGTTATCATACGTTACTTTAATAGTCAATCGAGACAAAGAGAGAGAGTTCTTTATATATTTAATACTTAGTATTTGCAGACGCGCTTTCCTGTGTCTTAAGTTGGTTTTGTATTAAACTTTTCAAAGGGTCTCATCTGACTCTAAACAGGTATGATTTATATTTGGTAAAGGCTTACCCTTGGGCGGTAGAAAAAGCTGTACACCGAACTTGCGCTATTAGATGAATCAGTATTGTGGAAGGATGAGGTGCGGGGGGTTGGGGGGGGGGGGGGGGGGGGGGGGGGGGTTGGGGTTGTTTGTTATTTCTTTCCCAAGCGATAGAAAATGTCTTGCATGTGTGTGGTCTTGGCGTAGTAACGATGATGGAATATAAGTTTGCTGTAACGAACTTGGGATTTGTTGTAGTTTAGTTAACACCAGCCAATGAGGCAATGCAGGGTATGGAAAAGCATACAAGAAAAGGTTTCTACCGATTGAATGATAAGAAACCAATATATATATATATATATATATAAATGTTGCCTCTGTGTCTCGTTTCTTTGGTTAATATAATATAATGTTTATAAATTAAGTTATATACATATGACAGATGTTAATATTGGCAGTATACAAGTCATGAAAAATATATCTTGAAAACAAGCAATACATTGTACAATATCGGATTAAGAGCTCGGTCACCAATTCTGGATAACTTTTGGCGCAAATTATATGCGTCTGAATGCATGGATGGTTTTACTCTGATAATTATGTCCTCAAAAGGTTTAATGACGTCATGAACATGACCACACTCTTGTTGTAGGGCGACTCAGCGTTGAGAATCAGGGTCAGTTTGCCAATGATGATGTCAAGTTATGTTTTTAATTTTTATTTTATTGCCCACGTTTCTTTCTTCACTCAAGTGTTCTGAAAAGTTATAAATAAAACGACCGTTGTTTTTGTTCTGTTTTTTTTTCTTATCACAGATAATCCCTGTGAAAGTGGCGATGCGGTTTGTGGAGATAATGCCTTTTGTCTGAGTGATAGGTCCGGTGGCTATACCTGCATATGTAACAATGGATATCAACATGACCTAAATTATGGTTGCGTAGGTAAGATTTTATGGTCCTGAGGAAGGTGTGTGCAGTGGCGGAGCTAGGGGTATTGGTCAGGGGGGGCGAGAATGGTCTGTAGGGGCGCTTTCGGCACTATCTAAGCGGAGCGCCACCATTGGTTGGCGAGGAGCGTACAGAAATTTTTTGAGTAAAGATACACCCTAGATCGCCGGAAATGACCCTTTCCGGGCCTTGCTAATTTGCAGATAAACGAAGAATAAATAGGTGTTATCGCCATTTTGTCAGAAAATTACACCAACAAAATATGACAAATGTCAATAGGTAGATGAGAGCGCAATAAAAAAGTCAATAATCGCGAATAAGTAAAAAGTGGTAAAAAGCTGAAAAGGGCGCCAGCAGTCCATTTGAGTCCGTCAGGGGGGGGGGGGCATCCGCCCCCTGACTGTATGGACGCTCCGCTACTGGGTGTGTGTCTACTTATAATGACAATATTAATCTGTTGTTTTGTCTTAAGCATTAGGCTATCTTCATCAGCATGTAACTATATAATATATCGTTAAAAAGTCATGATTAACGGAATAAATCGCCGCACACTTGGATTTCCGATTTACAATAGACGTCCAATGTATGACTGATTTTTTTGTTTTTACTTTGACAGAACTGAGAGTTCCTCTGCTAGGTCCTGTGCTCGTCACGATACCAAACCCACCAACTGAACCCACGACGACTACAGTAAAAACGACAACGAAGGAAGCAACGACTACGCTGTCACCTGAGACTACGACAATTGAACAAGTCAACAAGACAACCACGGAAGGTGCGACGACGACGACAACGTTTAGATCGACCACGATGGAAGATCATTTAGCCGCTTGTCCTATCTCACATACAAATTACTGTACTAACGGAGGATCGTGCAAATGGATCATTGCACTCGACTCGCCATCTTGCACGTACGTAAAATCAGCTGATTGTTGCGGTATATATTATATAAATAATGAATGGTTATGAGTGCAATAGTGCAAATATTTCATGAGTTGAAAGATGGAATGTTCCATTCAACGAGGCGCAGCCGAGTTGAAAGGAACAAATTACATCTTTCAACGAATGAAATATTTGTACTATTGCACGAATGGAAACCATTCATTATTTGTTTTATACAACACCTTCAAATTTTGATATAATTGGATGTAAAATGCACTCATGCAACAGATTGTTTTGAACAGACAGGTTTCTCTTCTCTCTTACCATTGAAAAAAGTGCTATCAAAAAAGTATAACCCATGGTTCTATTTCATAGAGTGCAATAGAGCGGATTTTGCATGCAATCGACGAGCAATTGACCAATCAAATGGCCAGAATATAATTAGGTGTTGCAGGGGCGGGATTTGAGTTGTGAAAGTGGGGGGCAAACCTGCCAGCAAGACTATCTAAGCGGAGCGCCACCATCGGTTGGCGCGGAGCGTACAAGAAATTTTTGGGCTTTACAAACCCTCCAGATGGCTGGAAACGGCACTTCCCGAGTGCTCTAAGCTGCATGTACCCCTCCTTGAAATATGGATCTCATGTCTTCATTTTGTATCTAGATAGTTAATTATTGTTTAAAAATTTGAAGAGGATTGATAGTAGAACATATGGTCAGATGGTGATGTACAACTTTTGTTATACGTCACTATCTAAGCGGAGCGCCATATTCGGTTGGCATGGAGCGTCGAAATTTTTGATGAAAGGTACCCTTAGATCGGTAAAATTAACACCCATATAGGCTTTAAATTGCATCTAGACAATCAATGAACGTGTTTAAATTTAGGGAGGGCGGATAGAAGAACTTATATGGTGATGTACAACTGAAGCTAGATCAGCAAAAATGACACCTCTGGTAACAAT
>KN882503.1:170161-190625 GCA_000934455.1 Apostichopus parvimensis | reverse complement strand
CATATACGTTTATGCTTCACATTGAGTGTCTGATTAAATGTCAGGACTATAACTTTACTTTTAAGTCCTCTCAGGTTATAAAGTAAATTGTCAAAATAAGATAATAAATTGAACATATTGGGCCTACCCATCCAAGCACATATCTCATAGGCCAAAAGCACATATTTTGTGGGCCTAACCACCCAAGCACTAATGATAAAGATAACTCTGTTTAGTGTCAATCAATACCACATAGTTTATGCTACCAATCAGACTACATGATAGTTGAGAGTAAGTTAGTTAACAGAGATATAAATAAAAAATTACATTCAAATTACAGAAAACACTTACGAGGTAGTTTAATATCCAACCAGGACGGACCCTTCATCTTTCTCTCCATCAAGAATAATTCTAAAGAGGATGTCTTGCAACCAAAAACATGAGAAAATGTTTTCCCTTTCAGACCCTCGGGTAGGGGTGGGTATTCCGCCTGGGTGAAAAGGTGAAAGGAGATATGGAACCATTAAAACTGTCTCAAATTCATCACAAAAAAAAAAAGCAGATGAAAAGCAATTTTTACATCCATTCTAGGACATTTACGCAATTCTTTTGAATGGAAACTAACTTACCCCATATCGTACTTCCAAATATTCCGATTCTGCAGGAATAACACTTACGCTGAAACAATACTGCTTGGTGACTTTCTAAGAAATAAAAGAGTGTTGAAATTGAAAAAAAAAAAATTATTTTAATAAATAACTGAATAATTATTCCTTCCCAAGACAAGCTCCATTGCTAAGGGTGCAATTAAAATGGCAGAAATAGCTGAGTTATTGACAATTTGTATAGTGCTAAAATTATATGATAAAAAAGAGAAGATCTTAAAAAATGAAAACAGAGCAAAAAATTATAGAGAAAACTATCAGACTTGATTATCTAGTGTATCTTTTGTTTTGCCGGCCAATTCCTTGTGACCAATTCACTATATGTTTAATTTGCTCATTTCATGTCATATCTCAATACGGAATACCAAGTGAATATACGACAGATTCCATCTATTAATTTTCTTCTTTTTACTTATGAACACATTTCATGTTTCGGTGTTGTGCGACTGTACATAAACATTCCATAATAGTAGTAGTTTCACTTGAGATGCAAGTGTTTGGAGCTATCCCCAAGGTTTAGTCAGATCTAAGTTGTTGCTCGACACAGGAGGTCTCACATTCAATATCCTTTAATTGCCGGTTTCAATAAAGCATTTAAAAAAAAACAATTTAACTGATAATTCAACATTGAAGGAGAGAAAAAGTAGTGAATATGTCACGGACAAATCATCCAGAATTGTGTTTGTATCCCTGGTAGTCTTAAAAGATGTAAATTATAGCCTAACTTACAAACAACCCAATGGGTAAAACTCTATCAAATGCATCATAGCCTAACATACAAACAACCTCTAGGGTAAAACTCTATCAAATGTTATCGTGAGCTACTTAGAGATTTTGACTGTACTGATTGTATAGTAAAAGAGCGCCATCACAAGACAATATGCTATCAGAAAGAGACCCCCCCCCCACATAGGTAACAAGACAACATTAACATCACTACTGCATTGACATTAATAAACAAGCAAGAAAAAATTGTCACTGACCTTTGACCTATACCTTGTTATCCTGTAATCGGTTGCCAGATCGTCAAATTCTTCATAAACGTCCGCTATTGTTACTTCCTTGTCACCATTCTGCAGCGGTGAAGAGACAATAAGAAGATTTTCTGCATTATTGCAAGAAAAAGTTATTCACAACTTTATTTTGTCTGTAGAGATGTCTTGGGAGCAACTACCCCACCACTATCCTGTAGATCTTCAGCCCTATCCTGTGTTCACCTCTCTTCAGCCCCTCTTCAACAACCGGCACCCGCCTTTTAACCCTCTTCCATCAACCTTTCAAATAGATTTAATGAATGAAAAGAACTCATCCAGCCTGCCAGACCTAAAGCTAACTTGTTCATTTTCCATCAACCAGTTCCTCCAACTAGTAATTTTACCTTCATATAAGTTTCGTCCACGTCATAAACTACTAAAAATATGTCGTACAAGAATCTATTTGTCTTTCAGCCTATACGTTACAAAGTGGGATTTTATCATTAGCAATTATTTTTGATGGAATTCTACTCACCTTATCTTTAGGTAGAAGATAGATGGTGCGTTCGATGTTTTTCACCGTCACACAACAGCTGACATAGGCCTTTGCTTTTTCTATGTAAACCTTTCCGAACAAGTAGACCACACCTTAAAAAAAGATAAAGTAAATTGGAAATATTAATGGGAAAAGAAAAGAGTTTGTTCACATATTAGAGGCTGACACACTAAGATAATTTGGGTCAGCAAATGATAAACTAATATAGCACTTCCTAAGATTGAAAATATATATAAAAATAGAACCAAGTTTTGATATTTTGGAATTTGGACTTTTTGGACAAGACTTGATGATTTGTAATAAGTAGTTTTCTGAATATCAAAATTTCTTTATCAAAAATGATTAAAAATCTTGTGCCTGTAGGATGAAAGTAAATAAGTGCAGCTCATGAAATCTTTTTTGTGCAGCAATGCACACATTGCCTACATTCTAATAATATCTAGTGACATGTTTCTCTAAAGACACATTCATTACAACCAACGATGACACAAACAATGGTTGGTTTTCAAAGATTCTTTGTAACATAGTCACAGGTTGTAAGAGATTTAGAAAAAAGCTGTTTTACAGACAAGATTAACTTTGGGTTTCAGCCGAGTAGCAGAATGCAACAAAAATTTGGTTTCTAAGGAAAATCCCAGAGCAAACTTCCTCCAGGTCATACAATGATTTTATTTCCCAAGTTTTGATAAATGTGTGTGCGCTGTCGTTTAATAATTTTTAATCAATACATTTAAGCAATTGCGAGAGCACCAGCCAATGTGCAGTTTGCTCTCTATCAATAGGGAGATTACATGGATATGTTGGGTGTTTTGAGGCCTTGGAAAATTTGATGGGTCACAACTAACCTAAGAAATCGAGACTAGCCCAGGCAAATCACAATATGGGTGGCCAAATCAAAAGTTTGGAGAGCGGGTTTTTACAGCCATCTTAGGAAATATCATTTTATTAAGCTGCGATCAACTACCGACAGTATTTGTGCAGGTGATAATCTTCGATGGGGAAGTTGACATGATGCAATAGCCTTTACCTGGTTGCTTGTACTGGTCTTCGTAAGCGTCTATCCAATAGAAACGTAGAACTTGTTCATTATCGTCATTGGTTGTCATGGGCAACGCAGAGGAGTCAACTTGCACATCCTGTATTTTCTCCTTACTGTCTGCAGCTGTCTCCCTCACCGTTTCCCAACCAAGATCTGAAACAGCCGCTGGATTAAAGCTGAAACGATGAAAGATGGTAGGAAGGACAGAGTTATGTTAATTAATAAAACAGAGACACAAATGGGATCAACCAAACTATTTTGAAACTAACTTTCATAAAGAGTTTAAAAATGTTGATAAGAGAAAGAAATGAGATGAAGGGTGGCAGGCGGTTGTTTATGATGATTTTAGTAGAATATAGCTACGTATATACTGCAAAGAATAAGAGGGCGCTATTCAGTATTGCACAACCCCACAACTGTTGGTTTTGAAAGTTTTATCTCATGTTTTTTCTTTCCTTTGTAGAATAAACATTTATTTAAATGCAGCAAACATATCAAAATACTACATTGTGTGACATAGGTGTAATTTTCCAAGGAATAAAATGTGATGCCAAAATGACTTTTTGAGAGCTTTGTAGAGAAATGATCAACTGCTGTATCTTGGAATAAAGTATTTGCATTTTAAACTTTCCACCAGTCATGTGCTTGACTTACTTTGACTTTGGCTTTTCCTTCACAGCCGGTACGAACTTTCTGCTGCCCTCTGCGACCTTTGAATCGACATCTTCGACCTTAGGTTTGACTTCCTCTTCCTGCGTTGTATCGGCTTCTTCAATTGGTGTGTCCATTTCTTCAATGTCCTCTGGAGTAAAATCCTCCATGCCTTTCAGCCAGATAAAAAACAAATATAAATATTTACAACTAATGATGGGATCTTTGGGGTAAAGTATTCGCCATAAAAATGAGCATTCCTTAAGTTTATGATGATAGGAATTAATTGTGCAATGAACATAGCCTGACCAAATCACAGAGAGAGTATCTAGCCAGACAAGTCAGTTTGTTTTACATAAAACACACTGAGCTACAAATACATTCTGAGCTGTGGCAGTAACATATTAATTAGAAAAACTACTGTCTACATACAGCCTTCATAAACAACATATCTCTCTTTTTCCTGAAATAAACAAAATATATAATCTTACAGATATTAAAATATATTAACCTATTCAAGTATTCAAGGGAATTTTTCAAAATTTAGTTCTTAAAAGGATAAAATTCCTTTTTGATTTATCTTTGAAAATGTGATAAATCTGGAATGTTTGCTTAGCTGTCAATATTTGCTATATTTAAATATTCATCAAAATTAAACATTTCACAGATATATTATTTTCCTCTGTGGACAATGATCTAAATGATATGAAGAAGAGAAGAATAGAAAGAACATGATCAGCTCAATTACCATGACGACATCATTCACTTTGCTGTTGCCAGATGCCTACACATAATATCAACAAAGTTGAAAGAATTTATTCATATCTTTGCCATACAAAATGCTATGAAGATGTGGTTTTGAACTAAAGATGCAGAAAATTTCCACATTTTGTACAGCCACCAAATTTTCAACCACCAGTAATATCATTTTAATCCAAGGAATGGTTTGGGTTCGGTAAGATTTCTGTCAATCACTAAATTCTTACTTTCAGAATAGTCCTCAATTTCGGGTTCCGGTTCCATTTTAACCGACTGCTTGAAACGTTTCTCCGGTCGTGATTTCGGAGACGTCTCTGGCTCTCGTTTTATAGCCTTTGGTCTGAACGATGCGGTCGGTTCTGGTGTGAGGTCAGAGGTCATATTTCTGGGAGTCATGCTATAACCTGAACCTCTGGTTGGTGTATACGATGATTTGCTTCTGCTGTTTGTTGTCAGATAAAACAGTTAACATAGCTTTACTTTTTTTGATATATTTAATATACAGCTCCAGTATAAAATTTACGAGGATTAAAACATCGCAGTTGTGAGTCGATTATTACGGTCACATGAAGATGAAGTTGGAAATAAGTTGGATAGGGCAAAAAGAATCAGGACGACTTTGCAATTTCTGGTTACCTAACTATTACTGAAGAAATACAAGGGCTATTGCCATGGAAACCACCCATTCAAAAAGGCAGTTGAAGGAAACCAATGGGACCCAACTAAGACAAGTATCAGAAAAACTTTGCATGTAAAAAGTTAAAACGTTTGTGAAATGACAGTAATATTTAGCAATGTACATTGCTTAAGTACTTTTTTTTTGATGTAGCAAACACCATATGAAAGTATTATTATTCCTTGCAAGCTAGCTCCATTTAAAGAATGGTGTTTCATTAAAAACTTTGCCCCCCCCCCCCAAAGAAAAAAAGAAGCAAAGTTAGCTGAAAATATACATTTAAGCGATAAACTTACCTTGGAGTTTTACTCTTTCTTTTAATTGACTTGGGTTTGATAACTGGTCCAGTCTAAGAAACAAATAAAATAATTTTCCTTCATTTATTAATCTAAAATGGGATAGCCTAAATGTTTCTTTTTTAAAGATGTCACAGGAACCAATTATTACAACTAACTCTTCCATGACACCAGGTGCCTACAGGTTTCTTCTCAGACTGGTTAGAATTAATGCCAATAATCTGCTAGAGAGATATTCCAATGATCCACTAGATGTAGATAACCCAATGTCCCAGGATCCATTTGCTATAAAGGGCTCTTACATAACCAAGGATATAAAAATAATGAAAACTTCACATGGTTCATACATATTACATTCATAGGATGGCTAGAACATTAAGCCAATGATCTGCTAGATCCAAGATCTCATTTATCTGCTAGATGGACATTCCTTACCTCCTGTTGCATCTCATTAAGCATCTCTCCCAGCAAGTCATCATCTTCTAACTTGATGTCTTTCTCAGCTTTCTTTGGCTTGGATGAACTCATGAGAAACATTGAGCGTATGTCATTCTTCCCTGTTGGTTGCTTAGACAACTGATGATAAGAAGAAAAACCAAAAAATAATAAAACAAAATAAAAATATATATATATTTACAAATGTCATACTTTAGATGAGTGGTTCTCAAAGTGGTCCCTGATGCCCCCCAGGGGGCATTGGGAAGTCTCAGGGGGGGTGCTACAGGGTACACAGGGAGTAGGGGGCGTTGACACTGATTTGGGGGTCCCTGGCGATTACGACACATCACTGCAGTGATTTTGGGCACAATAAGGCATCCAGGGGAAAAAAAAAATATTGTTGAGAGAAAATTCATCATCTTGTAGGGAATGTAGGCTATTTTTTAATTTTTATATGCATATCTTCGGATAATCTGATGGCTCGCTTGAGCGGCCGACTATGAACGGTAGGTCGAGGGGATGGGGCATTAGGACAGTTCAAGATGGTCGAAGAGGGCGGTCGTCTAAAAAAGTTTGAGAACCACTGCTTTAGATCATATGAAACCAACATCTCATTAGAATAACAAAGACAGAGGAACAAATAAGTAAAGTTCTTTGTTGCATTGTAGGAAGTTTCTTTGTCGTTGGATGTTGCATCTCCTCTTGTTGTCTACAAAGACCTGCTTGATCTGTGACTTTCAGATGCTGTCTGACAGATTGTCTGAATATGTTGATTATCGATGTGTGAACAAGGTTCGACTGTAAGAGTACAGATACGCTCAAAATTGCATTGCATGGAACTTTTGGTGTTGTAACAATTTTTGGGAGTACTGAGCCATTACAAAGCTAAACTAAAAAGAACGGTTGGTTAAAAGTGTTGATAAAATCTTGCAGGTTGAGTAAACCAGTGAATTGGAAGAAATCTAAT
Source organism: Apostichopus parvimensis (assembly GCA_000934455.1). Classification (NCBI taxonomy): domain Eukaryota; kingdom Metazoa; phylum Echinodermata; class Holothuroidea; order Aspidochirotida; family Stichopodidae; genus Apostichopus; species Apostichopus parvimensis. Next base: position 183,625 of record KN882503.1, on the reverse strand, counting down.
GCAGGCTGTGATACCAGCATGCTTTTAAAGCAAAACTTTGCAATAAAATTTTACTCATTCACAGATATAAATGAGCAGTAGTGCAGTTTCTCAGGCTGTCTGTGTTACTTAAATAAGGGAGAAAAGCCAGACTGAGGTTCAAAAAGCCATTTTGAAAAACTTTAGGCCTGGTACTGGCAACAATTCATAGCACTTAATACCTATGTGTCTATGGTATTTATTGCCTGTCTGTGGTACTTAACACCAGTCTGTGGTATTGAAGTTAGTCTGTAGTAATTAAAAGACATTTCTGCCCTTCGGAAAAAACCTGTTGAACTCACATGATTTTGTTTCTTCTTTGCAGAGTTCTTGCTCTTCCCTGAGTTCTTCCCTGAGAACGAAAAGTTTTTCCATACGGTTGAACGTTGATGATTGCTTCAGATCAAACCTCAAAGAATATATTTTTTTTATGTGGTCAGAAATCTGTTAGCTTATTTAATCCCATGAAATACAATACTCTACATTATACAGCTCACTATTTTACAGCAATTTCAAGGAATAATTTTGGTAAATAATTGAGTGTAAAAATTTTGCATAACTGGTTTGAATTGCTATGAACTATGTCTCTTATAAAATACTCTGGTTCTGTGTACAAAAAACCACTATGCATCTTTGCACTTGTATAGTAATTTGCCCATCTTGAAGAGCATTGTGCGATGCGATACTGGATAACTTATTCACTGAATAAATTATTCACTGCATAAATTATTCACTGAATAAATTATTCACTGAATATATTCAAGGAATGTTTTTTACCTGCTGGTGCTCATACTGGCCACACCGTTCAACGATTAAGTGTGACAAGTCTAGGTTGGATGGTCAACTTTTGGAAAGTGACAGACATTCTCAAAGTTTTAAATTATATCCCATGGCAATAAATGCGACAAAAACTTCCAACGTAGCTTCTGCTTAAACATCCCTTATTGACGACAGAAAATTACTCCGTAAATACAACCGGTTTAGTAAATCTCTTCATAAGAAATGCAGTCATAACAAAAAAGATATGCAAATGTTTGAACAATTAGTTCATAATTATAACCAATCCAGGGAATATTTTAGTGTAGCATTTTTGAAAGCTCTGAAGTTTGTCTCTTATAAATTACTATGTGTTCCTGTGTAAAATAAGAAGTGCTATACATCATTGGACTTGCATAGCAATATACAAATATTGCACAGCATTTTACGTAGCATTTTACATAGCACTTGCAATGTATCCCAGATACATTATCCCCTGCAATTGCATCCATCTCATACCTTTGTTTGGGGGAGGTTCATCTCGTCCCACCAAATCATCATCAAATATCTCTCGCCCATCTTCAATGTAGCCACCACCGTCTGTGAAATGAAAAACCATATCTCATTGAATAATTGATCTACTGTAGCACAACAAAATTGGTTTTGAAAACATGATTGATAAACATCTGAAACTTTCTTGTTACTGTTGTTTACTAGTACACAAAACTGTGGTATACTATTCACACCCAAATGTCTACTCGGATGTAGTGACCTAGTTACGCTCGTCATCAAAAACTCCTCGTTATGTACAACTGTACACTCAAACTCACTGAACCACACACTGACAGCTGTTTTCTGTTAACGAGAGGCGCTCACTTTACATCACATCCAAAATGATTTCGCCAAGATTGGTTTAAAACGTGACTTGAAAGTGGGCAGTTGTAGTCATCAACACCCCACACCTCACACTGCCAGTCGGGAACTGCTACATGGCGAGTTCTCCTACTGGAGCAGACCTGACTCAAACCTGGCTAATTCTCGAAGTTCTATCAGGTCTTGTTCAGTCGGGCAATGTCCGACTGGATTTACTAAGCTAACTTATCACACATTGATTCATGTGAGCCCTGTCTATGAAGAACATTGACTTATGCTTCCACCTTTTTATATGTGAAGAGAATTAATGACATGCTTGTAACTTTTTACTCTCTATTCTACCTAAGTACCTCCAGTTTATCCGGAACACCTGTCTACTTTTTAACACCTAGGCAGCTGTAGACACAGAAACAGACATAATCCATATCCCTAATCATCAATCCCTAATCATATTTCACAGCAAATCTTGTGCTAAGAATTGCAAAAGACTTTGCAAAAGAAATCATAAGGGAGAGGGAAAAGAAAGCTGGGAGCAGAATGCACATATATGTCCACATAATCATACTACTATTAGCTAGGGATCTCATCTTACGAAACCTTTAAGGTCCCTTGAGTCATATTTTATTAAGTTTGAATCCAATTTGTCATATTAGTAACCATGCCAACATACCATCATCAACAATCCAATCATCTTCTTGCCTTTTTCGCACCACTTCTGAATATTCGTCTTCATCGACGACATCGTAGACGTTTTGTAGATCGTCTAGCTGTAAGGTAAAACATGTTTAAAAGCAAATATTACCCAGAATGCTGTGGTAGATCTACCTGCTTAATAGATTTCCATGTAGATATCCTGGCAGTGACTCAGTGAAGGGCAAAAAAAGGATTTTAAAACTCACTTGAGCACCACTGGGTATGGGTGGTTTCATGGAGGATTAAATACATTTGAGACAATGTGCAACTTCATAGCCAAGCTTACCAGCTCACACTATCTGTGTAAAAGTATGTTGTTTTATATTGACACCAAAACCTGGTTTATTCAGAGCTCTGTTACCCTGGTTCTGACTTATCAGGAACTGAAATCCAACCATGCTGTTGTTTTCATTTTGTATATTACTTACACACTGTCCAGTACCTCAAAATGCCTTCACAAATCGAGTGTTTTGGTATCACAACCACCAAATACATCTTTGGACAGTTTTTTCGAATCCTGTAAATATTTTTACAAATTGTTAACAATCTTAACAATATGCGGATGATAACAGGACAATATGAACTGCAATTATCTGATTACTGTACATGCAAACTCATCCTTCTACTGCACTGTTTTTGGTACAATAATTGAAACCTAGACATTATCACCAGATTAATGACCAGATGCTCTCCCCTTAATTCTCTCTAATGTGGGTTAACTATTAAGTTGTAATTATAAGACTAACATAACACTAAACTACCAAACATTTGAATAAATGTTCAAAAGTTAACATGGTCTAGGCCACAAGTGAGGATCCAAAACCATCAAGCTAACTATACTCACATCATATGCTTTCTTTCCAGTTTCCTTTGACTGTTTCAGTCTTTCTAACGCAGCCAGTCTGCCTGCCTTCTTAGCACTCACTCCTCGTTTTCCTCTTCGTGCAGCCACTGGTTCCACTTCTACAGTAAGGAATAAACACAAAACAAACAAAAATCACAATGTAAACAGATTCATTGATGTGCAAATGAGTCAGATAGATGTTTTTGTCTAGTGAAAATTAATTAAAAGCAAGACTGAAGGGTTTTGGTTAAAAATATCAGGAGTATAAGTAAAAGTGGTAAAAAGCTGAAAAGGGCGCCAGCGGTCCATTTGAGTCTGTCAGGGGAGCATCCGCCCCCCTGACTGTACGGTCGCACCGCCACTGGTAGTTGTGTGGTTAACTGGATAGTCATTTCTGTAGTTCACTGTCAGTTTGATCATCTCGTACTATCTGGTTGCTTGTCAGGGTAGACACTCTACAGAAGAGAACAGTTCATGCTACTGCTAGGCCTTTTGCCTAACCAGCCTTTATCCTTGGACTCTTGGAACATTTCTACTTTTCTGGTTAAGAATCTAAGTAGACCTACGCTAGTCTAGTATAAATAAATATTTTTATGCTAACAAAATTAGGATAGTCTCCCACTCCAACTTTCCAAGTGTTGCAGATACCAATTACCATGTTATTAACAGAATATCAATGTGAAACACATATATAGGTGCAGGACTTCACTGGGTATTTAAAACTAAAAGATTAAACTTAATGGGTGCAATGACAAATTTGTTATCAATATCCTAGGCTACAGTACAATTACGGATTAGGCCTAGAAATTTTAGGTGCCACAGCTGTTATAAATATAACATACCATCACCAGCATTGCCATCTTCGATATCTTCTTTAACTGGATACATCTCCTTTTCATCCCTGCATTGGCAAGCAGCTTACCAAATTCAGCTATTTTAGGCTTTGCCACTGCTTTGTTACTCGGGCTATGCCTAGGTTGGAATTCTTTGTAAGGGCAATGCCTGGACGGTAAAGTGAAACTATACGTTAGGGAAAAAGTAGGCAGGCAAATGCCTGTCCTGGGTAACGTTTAGGCCTAACCGGTAACTGAATTAGTCAATACTGGTTAAAATACTTAGTCGAAGAAGCTAGATGACGATTATGCAGATCGTGTGGTTTGGTGTCGTTGCGTATGATTTCGGCTTACACAGTATCAGATGGACTGCATCCGTTTCGCATTTGAATATAACTGCAGAGATCTGACTGACTTTTAGTAAATATAAGTATGCACTTGTATTGTCATACCTTTGACTATATGGTAAATATCACTATCCATAGGCCTAGGCTAGGCCTAGGTACGGTATACAAGTCAAGCTAACGACATACCAGTGCACTATTCATTGCACAATTTCCCGCGGAATTATTTTCAACCATTTTCGCGCAAGATAGGTACAGAAGCCTATACTGGACATTAGTTCGTCTCTTTGCACACGTATCACGTTATAAATTGAAGAATTAATGCTTGCACAATACATCGAAAATGTATTAAAATATGCATTTTTTATGTTGTTTGAAGACGGTACAACGAGAATACTTAAAGGTATTTTCGAGATTTTACTGTCTCGATTCTCTAGACAGGTGTAAATTGTTCTTCTGCTGTCTTTTCTAGGTTTCCGTAGAAAAGCTTATTGACACTTCCCACCTAAACCGATAATTAAAAAGGGGAAAGATTACAATGCAAGTAATAAAGCGTTTGATTTACATTTCAAAATTCCACATTAATAACTTTTAGTCATTAGTTAAAGCTAATATTATTTAATTGATTGTACTTTTTATGAATTTCGATCGATATTATAAAGAAATAATCTACACCTTCTTATTTCTAAACCTAAATATAATGAATCCTTCCCCGTATGGTACGATGTGCGAAGCCCTTATCATACAGATATTTCCGCACCAGAAGTCCCTCAAAAGTTGGAATTTGTCGTTATATGTATGCTCAGACTAGATAGATAAATGCGACTATTTTCAAATCTGGATAATACACGTATCATAACCAAGACACTGAAACGTACGTTTTCTCTCGGAAATAAAAGTAAACAATGAGAATAATACATGTTCGTTCAGAACGTGGAGGCCAGACCAACGAAATCGAACGATTTACTGTAGTCAGGTCCAACGTTAGTTAGTAACGTGTACAGAAACAAAGTTGCCCCGTGTCGTTTTGAAGGTTATACACTTCGGGACTCTGCTAATGAGTTGTTGATTTGTTTCTCTAACCATAAGAAGATATCCCTATATATTTGCTAAAATTGGTAAGTAGCTTTACGTTTAAGTTAAGCATTAGCCAAAGCATAAAGTTCCCTACTGTTGTTGTAAAATCATAAATCGTGCAATGGGCCTGTCTAGGCCTACACTGAAGTAGGCCTAGACCTAAACTTTTATGCCAAATGTAGGCTGTAGGAATACTGCTTATTACTAGGATGTATAACTAATTCCTACTTCTTGCTAGAAGTGCAGTAGGAGAAGTGTTTACCATCCATGAACTTGAAATACTCAAGCCCAGCTATGCGTGTCTGGATCATGTTTGAGTTGTTAATCATTAATGTTTCTAACCTAGTTTTTCTTGAGAGTATGTGTAAGCTCAGTACCCTGTGACCTTATTTAAATTCTAACTTCCAGGAACTTAAAAAAAAAAAAATTAGGATAGTAATGAATGCGTTTAGATATTTTTAAGGGCAATCCTATGTTTAGGTGGCCTAATTTGTTCCCGATCAAAACCTACTACATTTTAGGGGCCTAAATTATTGCTGATGTGGACTCATAATGTCATATGTTAGCGGCATGAATTATTCCCAATCAAAACCTACTACTTTTGAGAGGCCTAAATAATTATAATGTGTACTCATATGTTTTAGGGGTTTATATTATTGAAGACAAGTTAGATCGAGTGGAAGGACAGTCTTTAGAAACAGCTTTTTGTGGAATACGGATAGAAATGGCTTGAACGCCGTTCTGTCAACCCCTCCCCATCAGTGGCGTTCGCAGGGTTTCAGAGGTGGGTGAGACCTGTGATTCCCCCGAATGATATGGAGGAGATGGCATGGGGGTGCGTTTTTCCGGTAAGTGGAACTCGATGTTGATGACCAGTCTCCCGGGGTGGGGTCCGCTATAAGGGGTTCCAGGTGGTGTCGATAGAGAGAACTAGAGCATAGAAAGAGCTGATGTGGACTAAAATATGCATCACAGGCCGATGCATTATATAAATAATTTAGACCCCTAAAATGTAGTAGGTTTGAACTAGGAATAATTTACGCCCCCAAAATATATATGTACATAATTTGGACCCCTATGGTGTAGTAGATTTTGATTGGGAACAATTTAGGCCCATACAAATTTGGGGAAATAATTTAGGCCGCTAAAACATAGGATTGCCTTTTTACTGTAAGCTAAAATTTTTGGCAGAATTTTAGTCTTAAATGTTAAAGTGTAAGGAAAATGAACAATTTTAGTGCTAGGCTAGTCATGTTTCTTTGATAACTGTTATTCTGGTGTTTTAGATATTATATTCAGTGCAGGCCTTAATGTAAAATTTTGTTGAAAACTTAATATATTGAAAATTAAAATATTGAACTTTGTTTTTGAAATCCTAACTAATGAACCAAAACATGTTCTTTAAACTTCAAATAAGAAACAGAACTTCCTTAGTAACATTCAGCACCATTTGTCTTTAATGAATTTGTAGCAGGTTGCAAACATGTCATATAACTATGAGGCTATAAAAGTGTTGTTCTTTCATATAACTTTTATCTTGCATTTTTGAAGAACGGATATAAAGGTCTGTGTACAGTACAGTAGACTTCAAGGTCCAGTGACTTTAATTGATGAACCTCAACTGTTTATATTATAATTTCTCAACAATGCAATGTCGAAATAGAAATACAGCCTGGACTGATATGAGTGCTTATTGACCATCTGCCGCAAATCAAAATCAATTTTGTGCCTAAAAGCCATCCTTTTAAGTCACAAACACAAAGTCTACTTAAATGTCTTGGTTACTTTTTTTTTTATTACTATTTGCAAAGATGAAAGTCAGAACATGCTATGTAATACTGTATGTTATGCAAAAATATTAATGGGATACAGTAGCATTGAGTTAGGCATCATTTTTCGGATGATTATTTTTGTTCGCAATTTTATTCACAAAATCAGTATGTTACAAATTAAACGTGATGTTGCTGGAGTGACATCACAAAAATGTAAAAAAACATCTGAGAAACCTACAGTACAGAAATCAGTACAGTATATAGTACAGTACAGTATACGGTACGGTTTGGTACAGCATACTGTAGTAGTCAGTAGGGTACAGTACAGTAGTCAGTATGGTACAGTTCAGTACCTTTGATTTCGAAAAACGTCGCAAGCTACAGATCTTGCACAAGGTTCTTTGGAAATTACCACCCTTGAGGGAAAGCACCATACACACACACAAAAAAAGAGAGAAAAAAGATAGGTAGATCTTTAAACAAAATCTGAGTAGTGCTTAAAGGGTGTGAAGACTCGCGCAAAAAGAAACGTCTCATGCCGGTAATCTGACCTAGTTTCGAATGAGGTGTAACAGAAGTGTTAGACACCACCATCGATCCCAGAAAAAACACACACAGCTTGCTACAGTCGGTAATTAGACACTAGTGTACAATCAGTACATACAGCTGCGGTCAATACCCACAGCACACTGTACAAACAATACAGCGATGGACATCTCAGGTCCAGCTAAAGATAACAAGGTATCACGTTTCATTACTGTGTGCATTTTGTAGCGACAAGAGAAAAACTTCACTTGCAAACAACGGAAAGTTAACTTTTTCAGAGCGCGGCACGCGGTTTGGGGCGAGTCTTCAATGCCTTTAAAAGATAAAGTACACCAGTGGTTAAGTATATTTTTCATTGTAAAGTTACCATTTTGTGTGAGGAGTGCTTGTTCGTCTGCTTCTTGAATATTAACGAGAAATTGCCTAAAGTTCCTACTGTACTGTGCATAGCAAAATTGTTCGCAGGAAATTCCAGGTCAGTCTACCCTGTAGTACCTGCATAATTTTTTTAAATTACCAAAGTATGAAAACTACAGCTTAAAATCAGCCTGCAAATTCATAAAGCCATAATTATATCTTTCAAGTTTCAAGTTCATTAAATATCCAGTATAAATACGTGAAAGTACATATTTATAAATAGGATATGAAAAACAGTTAAGAGTTATAAAGCTTAAAATAGCAACATGTACTATATGCACAAATAATAAATCAAAAGTTAATAAATGAATTAAAGTACGTTTTGTGGAAGAACCCCTGAATAAATATGGCAGCCCAATAAACGAAAAGAATTTTTAAAACGAATATGTTCGAAATTTTTGGGGTGATTGTCCTTTTTCTCAAATTATAACTAGTCTGTTGAAGAAGTGGCTTCAGCTCGTTATGGAATAGGTGTTTCTCGTCTCTATGAGTTTGATGAGAAAAGCCTTTTAAAATCTCTCATGGCTGCATTGTTAACTTTGTTAATAAGGGTGTTAACATCTAGACTAAACATTTGGCACAGTAACGCAAGGAGGTTCTAATTCTTTTCTGATCCTTTACAAGTAATAATGAAGTAAAATATAGGTATTAAAAACTTCCATTCTTACGTCTAACTTAAAATATGGCACAATAAAACATAAAGTAGAAAAGATATAATAAACCCTCTTTAAAATTCTGGTAATATGACACGTAAAATTAAGCTTATTGTCTATGCACACCCTAAATACATCGTCTGTTCAGTACCGTTAACCTGGCACCCTGTATCATTTTCTTTGCTTTGGCAGTGAGTAGGCCCTCATGTTTAATATTAAAATTTTCAAAAATCATCTCTTTAGATTTCTTTGGGTTCAGAAGTAAGTTCTTTTTATCACAGACAGTAACAACATGAGATACCACAGATAACTTTGGCATAATTCACAAATTTAGTTGTAAAAGATTGCCTAAATTTTGTACAATTTTTTTTGGGGGGGGGGGAGTTATTCTGCAAAATTTTCACTGACAGGAAGTATTGTCAGATGTATTGAATTGCTATTGTCTTTGACTTTGTCTTTGACTTTGACTTGAATTGTTTTTGACTTGAAGCAATTGCAGATATAATAAAAATCATATTGGGACAGACTCTTACCCTTAAATTGAAACTGAACTGATTTATGCAATACAGTAATTGTGCTATTCTTGGTCATGGGTACATTCCCCTTGATATTGCCTATTAGTTTGAAAGTCAAGTGATCTTTGTTGATTTGTTTGGAATTCAGGTTCATCAGTTCAACAGTTTGGAGATAATTGTTCGGGACGCCTTTGTGCTGGTTCAAAGTAATTGAAAGAATCAGTTTTGCAGTACGGTCGTTATCAGTGATAATTGTGAACAGTACATCGTACTATTATTATGTGTCAAGTTTTGGAATCGTACGATCCATCTTTATCAATTGAAGGTCATTGGTTAGTACATCATGTACGTGAAGCATGGAGTACAATCACTTCAATGGGTGACAAACCTCTGTTAGAATTGAATTGTGACTGTTGGCAGGATGAGTGTGTTTGTATAACTTTGTGGTATTATATAAAGGATGTATCTAAATGAACAAAGATTATTGAAAGATCTAGGCCAGGAACAAAAGAGGTTAAGTATTATTATATTATGTGGGATATTACACTATATTTGAACTATATATGTTTCCACAGAGGTTGAGTTAAATTCTTACACCTTTTCTTGAATTTACTCCAAACTAGTGGTTTTTAGGACCAGTAGATTTCTATTCTGGTATCGGTGCCAAAACAACCATGATACAATTACCTTCCAGTACAGTAATATTTATAGCGTTGAATATTTTGTCTCAAAAACAATTTCCCTAGATGTGCAGTATCAGATGACATGCAAAACAGTGAAAGGTCTATTCACTGCTATGCAATGTATTTGGGCAGCTCACAGTACAGTTAATTATGAATTTTCATGAATATGCACCAGAGGATCAATTCTTTCTCCCTTTCTATGCACCTTTCAGAGAACTCAAGCATAGCAAATTAAAAATGTCTAACACACTGTGTCAAAGGGAAGACACTGGAGGGGGGGGGGGGTGCAATATTACATTGTAGCCAGGTCCCCTAGGGTGTAATATTACTGTTTGTGCTCCACAAGTCCACAGTTTTATTTCATACACAAAAGGCACAGCTGGTCTGCTGAGGTCATCTCTATTGTTTTAGGTTAATCGGGGGGGGGGGGGTTTTCCACCTGATGCAGAGCTCTTTCCTTTCTTGACAAGAAGCCCAAGGCCCCAGTGGTTCTGTTTTCTTCCAATCCTTAGACATGGCACTGTAGCCCCAAGTCCACCAATGCCATTAAAAAGAGTTAGGACTTAAGGTCATTTGTCAATTCCTCTGGCTGAGTGACAAAGTTATGATTTAGATTTTAATGCAGTCTTAATGTATTTCTGTGTATAGTCAGTACCAGTACTTATAAATATGTAAACTTGACTGAAGGATAATTACGTGTTGACATGCTCTATTGTGTTCTGTGTCAAGTTACTACAATGGTCTCATCCGAATCATGATGAACTTTTGTTAAACCTTGATCTATTAATAACAAAAAATATTTCCCCCAAAAAAGTAATACATAAACCAAACCCTGTGATATTTTGTTGATAATTTTGTTAATTGAGCCTCCCTTTCATTGTACATGCATAAACATGAGAGTAAATGTGCAATTAGTTGTTGCACACCCAAATAAGCCAATGAAATTGTAGGCAGCATTATAGAGGAGGTGAAGAAAATATGTAAAGTGTTTGAATTTAAAGTCTTTTATGGTATTGATAATTTATGTGCATGGTACAGGACAGAAGAAGGAAGACAACTTAGAGCAGTTAACAGTATTCATTCATACTTTTAGATGTATATTGAGAGACCAAAAACAAATAAATGTAAAATACATTTAAAGACCTGTAAAAGAGGAACAAAACAAACCAAAAGGGAGACAGGACCAAAAATCACCTGATTTTAAGTTACAAAACAGATATCATTGACTGAAGATGATTTTCTCTGAGGACAGATCCCTTATGTCCTTGTTTAAGTTTACCGTAGCCTAATTAAGTTCCTATCTTCACAATCAGCATTAAATACAAACTGGAATGAGTGTTAGTCAGTTAGCTTATCGAAATCAGGTGAGGTTTTGGGGTTTATTTGTTAGTATTGTCGAGTGTCAAAGTTCAGACTGTTCAGACTGTTCAAGGACACCTCAAGGGGATGTTTGAAAGTCTGTACCAATGCATATATGGAGTATGGCACTACTGTAACAGCATTACCCAAGAGCAGTCAAGTTGGATAGAGCAGTCCGAAGTGAGAAACGTTAATTTTGAAAATTTTATTGAACTGGGGCTGTATGGAGTCACTCTATGTTCACAGGCTTTTGTGAAATGGATTGCTTGTGAGAAATTTCATTTTATTATTTCTGCTTGTTATTTGCTTTTTTCTTTCTTTATAATGTCGATATTTTCTTCAGCATATTAATATGTGGGTACTATTTATTAGGAAATTTGTAATATTTTCGTAGTAATTTAAGTTATTATATATTTCGTGCATTTATAATTTCACAAAGTTCTTCCTGTCACATATTTTTACAAACTAATCACTGAAACGTATCATATTAGCATAATACGATATTACTTTTCATGTACATGCTATAGTTCAGGGAATAATTAAAACTTAGTGCAAAATTTTGAGTTGTCCTATTGAAGCCTCTTAACTTTGTATTGCATAAAATACTGTATACAAAACACTGCTAAACTTGTTTACACAGTTTGTAAAGCAAGTTACTGTATAGTAATTTGCCATGCAATACAAGATAATGTGATTCCTTGTTGTCAAGGCTGTTTCTTTTGCAACTAAGGATAAAACGCATGATTGCAATACAACACGTTTACTGTATATACATTGAGTGAACACGTCAAATGTCAGCTCATAATTTAACATTATTGAAGTGAAGTAACTATTTTTATAGTACCCCCACATTTCCAAATTTTAATTTAATTGGAAATTCTGCATATATTTGTAAAGTTATATTAATAGTTTTAATTAATATTTCATATTAATAACCAGTTCATCTTTGCTTTTAAATTTTTTTTTTTATGTTTTTCATTGTGCTTTAATACTGTAACTATTGCAGTATGCATTTCCCTATCTCTCATATTGTACTAGTACTGTTAAAACATAGGAAAAGATTTCAGTGAGAAAACCAAGGACAGGAAACTGACATCAAAGCAGACCATATGTTAAATCATTTCTGTGCGTGTCTGGTACACTTACAGTACACTGTACAATACTAACAGTACAGTACCACAATATCACAGTACTAGTACTTTGAATAGAACTTTATATTGTTAATTATTGATTAAATCCTTTAATAATGTGAAGTTTGCATCATTTTAGGCAACAACAACAGTACACCACTATTGCAGAGGAAGCTAGTGCTTGTTATGAAGTATATACAGTACTGTAAGTTTGTTATGATGTCCATACAGTAAGTTTGTTATGAAATCCGTAAAGTAGGTTTGTTATGATGTCCATGCAGTACAGTAGGTTTGTTATGATGTCCGTACAGTACTGTAAGTTTGTTATGATGTCCTTACAGTAGGTTTGTTATGATGTCCATACAGTTGGTTTGTTATGATGTCCATACAGTACTGTAAGTTTGTATGTCCATACAGTAGGTGTTACACGTCTTCACGTTTTGAAAAAGTGTTTATAGACTTTTCTTGTACATATTGGCTTGTGCATAATTATTAGAAGAATTTTACCCTCTATCTCCCAGTTACATATCAGCAGAACTTACAATGTAGTTTACCAATTTGCTGATATTTCTCTGAAGTGAAAAGTCAAATGCTTTGTACGTACTGTATGTAGTGCAGTAGTTGTAGTTGTATATAGAGCTGTGTATACATGCATCTGTACATAGTTGCAGGCACATTATTTGATAACATTCACTAATGCAACTCTACCATCAACTATATTATCAACTCATTACAGTTTTCAAGGCTGCTGTTCTGTATTATTTTTCTTGGTGTTACTTTCACTAGTACTTAGAGGTATCATTGTTTTAGATCTAATATTTCGGATCCTCCTAGCGTGTTAAGAACTGTTTTCTTCAAGGGTGGGTGAGTGAGTCCAATGATTCAATCCTAGTCCAAGCTTGCTTTCATGCATTCTTTAGAAGCCTTGGTTGTGAGGGGGTGGGGGGGGGG